>JASDQU010885049.1:46783-57837 GCA_032191745.1 Picea mariana
AAAAAGGGCCTCCATATGTTGGTTATACACTATCTTGGGGGCACCTATCAACATACCTCTTAAGATGACTCACTGTCCACCCTTGTCCTAGAACTCCATCCTCATGTCCTGATAATTCATGTGGATATCTCCCAATGAGTACAACCACTGAACTACTAGCACCACATGAGTATTTTCTAAATACACAACACAAAATTCATCGTTCAACGTATAGTTTCCCAATGTTACTTCCAACCCCCTAATCCTCCGAGAGCATGCCATGTTGTACCCATCTGCTACTACCACATTGAATGCCTCGAAGTCTTATGCAAGGATTTGTCTCTTAGTGAAAATTGAAACATCAATGAAGGTATGGGTGGTCCCACCATCAATCAATGTTGTAACCCTCTACCCGTACAAAATGCCTCTGACCCTAAAGGTATAATATTTAGGGACTCTAGAAAGTGTGGAAAGGGTCATTCCCTTGGTGCTATCTTGCAATGGCGTCTTCTCTATATCATGTGATGGTTCGCCATTGTCCTGTCCAATTCCCTCATCATTAATTCCATCCTCCTTGTCGAAAACTACCTCAATATAATGTAGTTTTTCTTTTCCCATAAATCGATGGCCTAGTTCCCATGACTCCTTGGAACTGTAGCAAAGCTTCTTCTTCCTTAGTTCTCTTCGAGTTTTCTCATCCAACCCATCCTTCCCTATCCATGTCTTCTGGGGAGGTTTTGATACTTGACCCTTCTGTGGGATAAACTTTTTTCCCGATGTCTTAATGGGGACTCTGTCTACCATATCCTAGGTCTTCACAATAACCTCATTTAGTGTGTTTGGCCTAAAATCCTTTACCCAACCTCTTAAGGGTTCATCCAAGCCCTCCATGAATAACATCACCAATCTATGCTCAGAAACATCAGTCACCATGATTGCCATCCACTGGAACTCTATGACAAAGGCCTTCGGTGTGGTTGTTTGCCACATTTTTTCCAACTCCCTAAACTAGATCTTAGGTTCCTTCCTATCAAACATGTCCATCAACCTCTAGGTGAAATCTTCATATGATGTGATGTTGGAATGTCCCAATGTTAATAGTCCATGGTACCACCACTCATGATCCTCTCCATCCAAGTGTAGAGTGGAAAACTTGATTGCCTCTGCCTCTGTCATCAGGTTAAGTTGGAAATAATTGTCCAACTTATGTACCCATGCTTGGGATGTGCACATGTTAGATCCATCAAATTGTGAGATAGTTATCTTCCCCAATTTGCATAAAAGATCGAAATTATGTTGATTATGGCCCTTCCTAGGTTTTTTCCTCGTCATGAGGTTGCAACACTCATTGTAAGACATGGATTCTTAGGCTCCTTCTTCTAGCAACTAATACTCCCTAAAGTAGGAGTTCATTTCATAAGACGACCCCTACTTTTCTGGTGCTCCTGTAGGCTGCTCCTGAAGGAATGGTGGAAATAACGGCCTAGGTACCTTTCTACTACATGTCTAGAAGAAACTTTGTTCTAGCACATAGGTATCAATCCCTTCATGAGTCCTATCACCTTCATGGTTGGCCTCTGCATGGTTCCCATTGGTACCTCATTGGTTTTGGTTTGCTTGATTACCATAAAATAACCGTGTCATGACTTGTGTTAACTGTTGTTTTCGATTAGTTGTGCTTTCTAACAACTTTATGGTCCTATATTCAATATTATCCCCTATAACTTCCTCTACTTCTACCTCTTTTGAATCTCATCCTAAGGTGGGTTATTTCCCTCATCCTCTAGTTTTTCTTGGCATCAATGCCTCAAGAAATCACAGGTTGGAAAGATCACCAACTCTGATACCACTGTAATGTCCCCAACTAGGCTAGGTGGGAATATTATGTTTTCTATCCAAAAATTGTTATTTCTCTTTATGTAAATATGTCAAACACTTTGTATTAATGCTACTATTAACTCCTTACAAACAATTTGCTCATATAGGAATATTTTTAAACATATAGCATGCATCCATTACACATAAAATAGATCAAATAACCATCGAATCTTATTATGGATTGAAACCCCAAATAAAAACAATACAAGGATATCTAATGGTTGTAATAACAACTAAAAAATACTCCTGACACACAAGTCTAATGGTTGCAAGGAAGCTGCAAAATATACTAATACAAGCAATACAAAGTGTTAGCACATGATATGTACTGAAGGACATCGCTAGTTTTGCTAATCATGTGATATTTCCTTCTCTTAGGAGTCAGTTATTTAAAATTTCATAATTTTCGTTCATAGGGTCAAGTGGCTTAAAATTTTGAGTCATATCTCATGTAAATAAATCAAGGTGATTGATTTTTATCTTGGGTCTAGAGTTGATCAAATACATGGTCAAGTCTTGATGTCATTAAAGTGGGTGTCATCATTTACACAAAGGGAAGGTATGGGTCATTTCTAGTAATTTAAAGGTCATCATCAAATGTTATAACCCAAACAAGTGTCCAAAGGGTCTTGTAGGATCATCCAACCACGAAATTTCTTGCCAAATTTGTCAAATCAAAGGCGCTGCTAACTCCTAGAAGTTCACAGCACCTTCAAAAAAGAGACATGTGTCAAATCTTTGGTAATGATGTTTTCGAAAAAGGTATCTAACATTTTTTTCTAGTCTTCAATTCCATTCCATATTCATTCATCCTTCAGGGTTTGTTATTGCAAATAATTATCACCATTTGTGGAAGATTGCTGCAAATTGGTTCAGTGCTACGATATGGCGCTACAAACTAATTTCATGTAGCAATTTTCTCTGATGTTTTAATCATAAATTTTGAATCACGATTTGGGTTCTTATACAATTTTGTCAAGAGAATCACTATATTACCATTGACTTGTTGAAAAAAATAAGTTAGACCCAATTCATAGTTTGGAAGAAATGTCAAAATCACCATCTATAGGAAAGTTCGTAGTGCATCCTGCATAGGTGCTACAAACTCTAACAGTCTGACAAATCCAAGCTATGAGAGGATTTTCAGCTATCAGGGAAGGTTCAAATGGTTTATTAGGAGGTATTTGAACATGAGGGACATGTGTTCTATCACTAGATTAAGAAACATGACATGTTTCAAAAGGAATTTATCACAATAGACAAGATCCAAAAAAATAGGAATTTGTTATGTTTTTGTTGGAATCTTTTGTAACAGACTCCTAAATGGAGGAGGATCCTATGAAGCTCCTTGGTTTCGACCTCCTTAGAGTAGAGAGAGATAATTAACTATATATCAAGGGGATTTTGATAAGGAAAGGGTTGGATTCATGATCCAAGAGAGGAGAGAGCTGGAGGAGCAGTTTTACTGCTTTTTTGTAATCCTGAGGGAATTCATGTTTTAATCATTTATGTTATTGAAGATCCATGAGAGTTGTGCTACAAGATTGTTTGAACTACTTTTTTTTTTTTATTTCTTTACATATTCTTTCTTGTATAAATTACAGATTCATACTATCCGAAATTTCCCTTGATTAATAGACTCTTGAGTAGCAGAAGATCTGCTATAACTTGCTTATTAAATCATTGTTTTATTCAAATAACTTGCATTCACTTTTTCAGAAAGGTTTACTATTTTGTGAATGATCCACTTTTTTTTATCTTCTTCATTCCTCTACCCATAATTATATAAAACTTTTTTATGTTATGCATCTTGATTTCCTTCACTGAATAAGGTTTTTATGACTCCTTTCCCAATGGTAGATATTGATCTATAGTTAGCTTGTTGCCCTCTTCCTTTCCTAGTCTTGTTGATCCACCTACTCAAACCAATTCAATCCTAAAGAATCAAATGGATACTAGGCTTGTCTTTCAAGCAGTCTAAGGACAAATTCTAGTGCGAACATTTGTGGTGTCATTTCCGGGGATGAAGTTGAAGATATTCCCTGTGAGAACGAGACTGATTAGATCCAACTTTGGATGGTGAACTGAAGTTGGACATATTCAAACTGCATCTTTCACCTGGTGACTCCACTCCATGAAGGAAAGATCCAATGACGACTCTACAATTTCATAATGTCAAAGGCATTTGTTGTTGTTTTGGCTCCGAGGTTTTCACCTCTTAAATTTTCTACAGTTTCGGGTTTCCCTCACCCAGTACCTCATATGCTAGAATGGGGATATTTTCTTCCTATATTCAAAGAAAGGAAGGAGGATAATCCTATAGAGCATCTCATCAAATTTCATCAATTCATGGATCAACTTGATCTACATCATGATGACATTTTGATGAAAATGTTCATGCATTCATTAGATGGTGATGCACGTTAGTGGTATTTCTCACTACTTCATTCTAGCATCTCATCATTAAGGGAATTTCATTCAACTTTTAATGAGCACTGTAAAAGGTATTTTTCAGTTGAATTTATATTTGAGAATTGTTGTGAGGAGTTTGAAAAGAATATTCAGCATACATTAGGTATTTCTTCAGATTGTTAGGCTGAAATAGATTTTTCTGTTGAAGAAATCAAGGAAAAATCATATCATTCCTTTCCTAGTTTTCCAGTGTTGAAAGCATATTTTTTTGACTATTCTTATGATGAAGAAATTGGAAACCATGCAGTAGATGCATTTGTCCTTGTAACATATGTCTCTAAAAAACATTCCTCTAATGAGTTAGTTGTCCCAAATGTTGAAAAAAATCATCCTATCCTTGATAGTTACTCTAATAATAAGGATCAAATCTTTAGTAAAGAACACATAGAGCTTATTAGCAGCCATCTAGTATATGGTAATGAAGAACATAAGGATGAATTGCATCAACAATTGAAATTCTCTTTATCACCCATTCATGAGTAGAAATCTCCAAGGATTAGTGAGCTCACGTTTATCATTTTTGCACCTGGACTTCCAAAAGACATCAAACAAAATATGAGTAGTTATGGAGCATATGAGGACCACAATTTTGTTGAAAAATCAGCCTTCACAGAGGAGCAAGATTGCCTTCTTAACCAGTTGAAAATTTTCCATGTTCTTCAGGATCCAGTGGCAATCTGGATGAATTCCTTGCTTGCACAAGTCCCAATTGTTGTAAGTYTGGCTATATCTCTTATTTKCAGCAGTGAGTGTAATATTTTCTTGGAACTTTCACTAAAAATATTACCTTATTTTTGTATTTTCTCAAAGAGCCGCCTCCAAAAAAAAAAATTCATCAGTCAGTTACTTTCATGGCTATTGTGGAAGTTTTCTTACACATAACCAAATTCATTAGTTGGTTAGAGTAGGCTTATGTATATAAATAAGCTCAAACCATGAGCATGTGGTTTTCAGTTTTTGGTTTGCAGTAAATCAACAATAATGACTCCATAGCCAAATGGATAAAGGGCACTGGAACTGTAGAGGTTCTTGGAGCCTCATAGGGAGGTCTCCATCCCCTATGGAGCCAATGTTATCACATGATATGTACTGAAGACATCATTAGTTTTTCTAATCATGTGATATTTCCTTCTCTTAGGAGTCAATTATTTAAAATTTCATAATTTTGGGTCATAGGGTAAAGTTGCTTAAAAATTTGAGTCATGTCTCATGTAAATAAATCAAGGTGATTGATATTTATCTTGGGTCTAGAGTTGATCAAATACATGGTCCAGTCTTGATGTCATGAAAGTGGCTATCATCATTTGCACAAAGGGAAGGTATGGGCCATTTCTAGTAATGTAAAGGTCATCATCAAATGTTATAACCTAAAAAAGTGTCCAAAGGGTCTTGGAGGATCATCCAACCACAAAATTTCTTGTCATTTTTTTTCAAATCAAAGGCGCTCCTAACTCTCCTAGAAGTTCGCAACACCTTCAAAAAAGAGACATGTGTCAAATATTTGGTAATGATGTTTTCAAGAAAGGTATCTAATGGTTTTTTCTAGTCTTCAATGCCATTCCATATTCATTCATACTTCAGGGTTCATTATTGAAAATATTTATCACCATTTTTGGAAGATTGTTGTGAACTGGTTTAGCACTATGCACTGACACTATGAACTAATTTCATGTAGTAGATTTCTTTGATATTTTCATCATACATTTAGAATCATGATCTGGGTTCTTATGAAAGTTGGTGTGGAGAAGCACCATATTCCATTGACTTGCTGACAAAAAATCGACCTGACTCAGTTCATAGTTTGGTAGAAAAGTCAAAATTACCATCTACAGGAAAGTTCGCAGTGCATCCTGCATAGGCGCTACAAACTCTAACCGTCTGACAAATCTGAGCTATGGGAGGGCTGCTAACTGTCAGGAAAGATTTGAATGGTTTCCTAGGAGGTATTTGGACATGAGGGAAATGTGTACTATCACCAAATCAAGGAGCATGACCTATTTCAAAAGCCAATTATCACAATAGACAAGATCCAAAAAAGTAGCAATTTGTTATGTTTTTTTTGGAATCTTTTGTAACAGAATCCTAAATGGAGGAGGATCATATGTAGCTCCTTGGTTTTGACCTCCTTAGAGTGGAGAGAGATCATTCACTAAATATTAATGGGATTTTGATAAGGAAAGGGTTGGATTCATGATCCAAGAGAGGAGAGAGTTGGAGGAGCAGTTTTACTGCTTTTTTGTAAGCCTGAGGACATTCATGTTTTAATCATTTCTATTATTGAAAGTCCATGAGATTTGTTCTACCAAATTGTTTGAATTGCTTTGTTTTTTTTATTTCTTTACATCTTCTTGCTTGTATAAATTGCAGATTCATAGGATCAAAAACTGCCCTTGATTAATAGATTCTTGAGTAGCAGAAGATATGTTATAACTTACCTATTAAATTAATGTTTTATTCAAGTAACTTGCATTCACTTTTTTAGAAAGGTTTATTTTTTTTGAATGATCCACTTTTTGTTATCTTCTTCATTCCTCTACCCATCATTATATAAAACTTTTGTTTGTTATGCATCTTGATTGCCTTCACTGAACAGGGTTTTTATGACTCTTTGCCCAATGGTAATGACTGATTTGCAATTAGTTTGTTTCCCTCTTCCTTTCCCAGTATTGGGCTTGTCTTTAAAGAAGTCCAAGGACAACTTCTAGTGCTAACAAAAAGAAAACCTGTAATGATGCCAATTTATGATGCTCACTTCTTCAAAGCTCTCTAATCCCTACGACACTCTGCTCCAATCATGTCTTCTTTTCTAGTGGCTTTCCAATCCCTCTTTTAACCCTCACAAACCCAATCCAAATGGCCCATTGCAACCCTGATCACAGAGGTCTTCGTAGGAGGAAGTTGTTCATCTAGCAAGGCCTCGAGAGACACCCTGTACTCAACCCACAGGGATAACCTAAACCAAAGTTTCTCTGAAACCCTTCTGACACCTACAAAATTTTGGATCAACCTCTTTCGAAAAAACTTGACAAACTCAATGCACTTCCTCCAACTAAATATAACCACAATTGAAGCTCCAATAGAAATGCTAGGTGGACTTTTAACTTGTCTAGCTAGGATTGATATTGCACCACCAAAACTAAACTACAATAGTGGAAGGATTTTTCTAAACCCTAACAAAATAATGGCTCTAAGAGCACTCCAAAATGAGAGATCAAATCATAATGTCAAAGAGAAGGGCTACCTCTCTATTTATCCTTCCTTCGGGCATTCTAGATATTTCTCCTTTTTGACCAAATCAAACCCTTACTTTATTTTCCCTCCAATTTCATTTAAATATAATTATTTATTTTTATTTAATGTCACTTTAGGATTTCTCATTTTTTAACCTGGTGACACAAAATAAACCTTGTTGACTCCCTTGTCCTTGCTGACTATAGCTTATGGGAGTCATATAGGCTATTAAGTCATCATCCCTCACGATCAATTGGAAGGGGACATTACATTAATTGAGTGTGATTTATTGTTTTTACTCTTGAACTGGTAAATTCAAGATTAGATCAGTAGCTCACTCAAAGGGATTTGAGTAATATTTTTGCTAACTGATTTGAATACTAGTTTGGGTAAAAATCTATTTTTATATTCAACTAGATATTACATTTAGTTGTGCACAATAACTGAAAATGTATTTCATTGATTTGGAAGGGGGGTCAAGCCCATGATATCCTTGATGTGAATGAGCACTATATCAAATTCATTTCTTTCTAGATGGACAATCAATGCGTCGCATAAATTGCCATGCTCGTCAGTTCTATACCATAATATTGCAGATTGTTCATCGATGTAAAGTCTTTGTTGAAGAAATTCTCTAATTCTAGGGTTGGTTACTTGAACAGGAGGAGAGTGTATCGCTGGTCTGAACCCTTCATAATCCATGCTTTCGGCTTGGTTCTCCAGTTGATGGGAATCCATGCTATCCTCTATCAATTGTGCTTTGTTAATTCTCTCATGGATCACTGCGGATACTGTTATTTCCAGCTCTGGTCAATTTCTTTCAGACTCAGACTACTCATGCACTCTTTCAGGATGATCTCCTCTGACCATTTCTCTGTTCAATTTCTGACTGGTCCACATGTTATGAATATCCTCTCTTTTCTTTTGTCTCTTGTCTCACTCCAAATTTTGGATGTCAGACGTTTACTTGTAGATTTGTTTCCCTCTCAAAGACATATATGCTTAAGTCGATCGAATGATGGTATGCTCTTTTCTTATGATATCTCACAGATTAGCYRACCCATGAACATCGCCYYGACTTACTCRAAGTYAGTGAAGATGGCCATGTCTATTTGCTCAATAAGTAGTCCCATGCTTATTTGGTATCTTTGCACCTTGATTTTAGAAATTCGACCCACTTTTCGTCTCTCTCTTCCCGGAAACTATTTTGTGGTGGTGTTCCAAGTCGAGGTCAAAATTCRACAATGTTGYCWATGCCTTTGTCAAGTAGAAATTTGTGAAGMAKTCTAGGAATTGTGCAYARGAATCCRTCRTGTAGCTCTGTGTTGAATTTGTCTTTAATTGTATCGAGGGATGTTTGATCCTCAATAGCTTGTTCTGTTATGTAATCTTCAACAATTCTTTCAACCCACTTGCGCAGATTGGTTCAACCCCGTTTTTTAGCTTGAGGGTTAATTTTTCATTGGGTGTCAATTTACGCATTACCATATTTGTTTATGTACTCGAACAAGGCTTCCAAGATAGCTTCTAGAAATATTTCACGGGTCTTCGAGAAAAATCACGAATGTGCTTTTGCTAGTGTTAGGTTGTTTCTTCTTGCGTAGTTCTTAATGTATTTTTTTATTTTTTCACTCCCACCATTCATGTATGTCTTGTAGAGTTATCATCTATGTGAACATTTGCATGCCCGAGTTCAAAACTACTGGCAACAAAACCAATGTTGTAATCTAGGGAAAAGTAGGGGATTATTACCAGTAGTTCAACACGTAAGCAAGCATAGATTCACATACATATAGAAAAATACATACACAAAGTAGTGGAAGCCCAAAGAAAAATGCTTTATTATATGATATGTCAATAGAACACAATAGATACAATCTTCTTCATAGAGCTTATCTATTTATACTTATATGTTTAGTTACGAGGTAGTTGTAACTACTTAACTGCTTGGGTCGGTCGGTTAATAGAGACTTCAACCAACTTATACTTCTGACTTCGACAGTTGATCGGCTATATCCTAGTCAACTAGTGGGTCTAGTTGACAGAGTCGACTAGATATTACAACAGTTGGTAAGTGAAAGAATTGCACCCTGAACCCTAGAAGGGGATTTGAACAAAAAATTAGTTATTGGCTTTTGAGTTTGAATTTCCTATCAACATTTTAATTATTTTTCTATACAGATAGTATAAACATCCATTGAATGATAATTAAGAAGATAACAGATCATAGGCATGTTCATGTGTAAATCATTGATCCAGACGTGACATGTAGAGCCATTGATTTATGCTCATGCTTAAGAGTAGTCTTGTGGACAAAGTGAAGTTGTCTAAGATTTTTTTGTCTTATGTTTTGATTGGATTGTTATTTAAGATTCGATTGCAGTGTGATTTTATTGTCTCTTGAGAAGTTAGAATAGTTCATACTTCAATATTTTACCTGCACATACTATGTATGCAACTCACAAATTTACGAATTGGATTGACAAGTACAGGGTTTATTAACGACATATAAGAATTCAACATGTGGCATAAATAAAATATTACATACTCTCTCTCTCTCTCTCTCTCTATATATATATATATATATAGTAAGTAAAAAAGTTATGTGTAATTCTTTTTGTGCTCAAGCTCAACATGGAGTTGACACATGGAATTTAAAAATATATTTCAATGTTGGCCATAAAGTAAAATAATGGAGTTGACATGTCAGATTTAAAAAAAATATTAATAAAAAAATATTTAAATGTCGTCCATACATAAAATATTGCAATATTTGATCTAGGATGATATAAGGAATGCTCATAGAGGTCCAGGAGGATCTTGAACGCTTGCAGAGGTCCCAGGGGGTCCAGAAAAGGCTCAAAATTCAATCATCTCAAATGATCGAGAAAATGAAATCAATGCGTAGAGATCATTGTTAGATTTCCAACGATACAAATGACTTGCCAAACAAAGCTCATATGAAAACGTTATGAGCACTCAAAGTTTCGTCAAAACATGCAAAATGTGGATGTCATGTGGCACCAATAGAGGGTGACACATGGCATGTTGATGTGGCACAAAATGATGTTAGGAGTGACTTGCCACATGATGAGTTGGTAGGTGATGTGGCAGGGTTTGTCAGCAACTAAGTTGGCATCCAAGTAGTTCAATCCGTTCATGACATGTGGCATTTGAACAACCAATAAGAAGCTACCACGTGGCAACTTCACATTGGCTAATGTTGGTTAGTGTTGTATAAAATTTCTTTTGGAGTAAACAGGGTTCGACCCCATGACCATATCCTACACACCTTAAAAAAACTCCACAACCATCATGCCACATGATGCTTCTTAACACATATGTGGCATATAATATATTTATGTTTGTATTAAAGTTTGTTTGAGGGAAAAAGAGGCAGAGGGATAAGCCCCCAACCCCTAGTTCATATGTTATATCTCATGACCATTCCATATTCATAACTGTTAATATGGTTAATCCACATTCATTCCATA
>JASDQU010885050.1:4121-18897 GCA_032191745.1 Picea mariana
ATCAAATGAAAATTTAAAATAAAATAGAATTTCAAATTTATTCGAACTTTAATTTTTATTATTATTATATTTTTTTATCAAAAGAAAATTTGTTACATAAGGAAATTCGTTACATGATTAGGTTTATTTGACCAAATTGATTTATATGGTTTCATTTAATAGATTTTCTATATTTATAAAGTGATGGTCAATTTGGAGGCCCACAAAACCCTTGGAACATGGTAAACCATGAGCGGTTCAAAATTTTATGGTAAAACCACGATTCATCATAGGATTCCAACTAAAATCATGCCTAAGGCCTTTTGTTTGTTGTTCAACGTGTGTTACTCTTACTATTTCATTCCCAACCACATGACTTTGTGCCCTTCTAGATGATTTGGACAACGTTTAGATTCAAACACTGTTGAAAAATCTAGAACTTTATAAGCTTCATTGAAGAGCACCATTGTTATCTCAATGAAAGGTAGCAAGATAGACAATCTAATGATAAGAGGATAGCATTTTAGTCCTCTAATGCATTTATTATAAGCCATTATTTTTTTCTAAATGGAATTTGTTAGTTCAAAGTAGTTCGGTTGAACGATAATCATCTTGCACCGCAAAGGTACTAGCTTAGCGATATAGGGGCAGGTCGACCCAGATTCAAGCTGCAATTAAACTATTCAATATGTTTTGTGGGTGGGTATATTGAGTCAAGGGTTATAGAGGCAACAACAGGTCGACCCAGATTCAAGCCGCAATTAAACTATTCAATATGTTTTGTGGGTGGGTATATTGAGTCAAGGGTTATAGAGGCAACAACCTTGCACCGTGAAGGCACTAGCTTAGCGATATAGGGGCAGGTTAACCCAGATTCAAGCCACAATTAAACTATTCAATATGTTTTGTGGGTGGGTATATTGAATCAAGGGTTATAGAGGTAACAACCTAAATCGATCCCTAGTAAGGCGGATGATTACAAGCCCTAGTTACCAATTCCCTTGTAAAAAAAAACTTTTTTCTAAATCAAACAATGATGCTTCTGCCTTATATGAACTAGTGAAATAAAAATTTTATCATCCTTTAAATAATACTATGAAGTTTTCATTTATAGTTGAGAATTTTAATAAGATGAAAGTTTTCACTTTTACATCTAACACAATGGAGATCATTGCTATTAGGGTTAAGCCTCAGGCACAATTCTCTCGGTGAAAATGGTCCAACAATGTGAGTTAGTGGCAATGAAGCTAAAGAACCCATATTGACCATTGTGGCAAAAATGCAATAATGTCTTTATAATCGTGAACAATCGACTATTAAAAAAACAAGGTTTAGACGATAAAATTTGAAAGCGATTTAAATAATAAATAATATTTAAGTGAAGAAGCAACTTTAAATAAAAACATTACATATTTACAAATGAATATAAATAAATAATAAATAATATTTAAGTGAAGACTTTGTATAATTATATATAAATATAAAAAATCATAAATGTGTTAGGTAAGTCTTTAGCATGAGACACAACATTAACCCATAAAACAATGAACAATCCAACTAGAGATATTAAAATGTCAAAGGTTATTTAAATAATATCTATTATTGTCAATAATAAAATTAAGCATGGTTGATTGCACATGATAATTAAAGGTGGGCATGTATTAAGCATGTGAATGCATATAAATATTAAAGGTGCCCATGTGTGTAAAGTAGTTTAGGTGTGAGAACATTGACACGTAACGTTAATCCATAAAATAATGAACAATCTCACTATTAAAAAGCAAAATGATATATATATATATAATTGGTAAGCTCTCAAGATTGTAGTTTTAGTTAAATAATGGCGGAATGATTATGTAAGTTTGATGAGCAAATAATTGCAATTTAAAAATGAGAATAGAAAACTCTATCAACCATATAAGAGTTTTTTTTAATGTTATGTTATTTCGTAATTTATTTTTTTATTTTAAATAAATATAAATGGGAATTTATAAATGCATTTGTTATATAGTTATACAAAATGAACATCGAATAAATATGGGAGGTGGTTCTTTAGGGTGGTCTTGTGTATATTAATTATCATCTTAAACTTTGAAATGGTTTTTCGTTTCTTGGGGATGGGTTTTTTATCCTTTCTTCCCCTCGTTTTGTGAACCTGTTTTTTTAACTAACTCAGAATACACATCAGTCTTTAATGACTTAGTTTTGGGTTTTTTACATTGCCTAGGATTCTAGTGGCAAGCTCTGTTTCATTGGGAGTTGTTTTTCTTCTTCTGACATCTTTGTCTCCCTTGGGATTAAAGACTTTCTGTTTTGTTTGGCTTAGTGTGTCATTGAGATTACACCATGAACCGGTGAACGATAGTTGGCGTTACACAAGATGTCACTACTCTTATGGACCCACAGGATGAGGAAGAATGGCACAGGATAGGACTTTTCAGTAAGGCAGACAAGGCTGGGGCTTCTTCTGGACCCTTACCTTTTATTAATCCTTCTTTGCCTTCCATTGGTGATTATGTCGTTTCTAAGCACTCACTGGCTTCGGGTAAATGCCAGGAACACACATTTTTCTGTCCTTCATCACTTGGTGTTGGCCCACCTGCAACGTTTCATTCTCTGCCCCCCCAACTCCCCACGGATTCAGTACACCACTGTAGAAAAGGGGATAAAGGTGGAGCACTGGAAGGCCGGGTTAGGACTCCTCTACTAAACGGTTTTCAGACTGGCATTTGAAAAAGGGCATGGAAACCAAACAAGAGAGTGAGGAGGATGGTTCTAGGAGCTGATGTAGGCCTAGAAGAGACTTGTAGGCTAGTCATGTGTGGGTTGGTAGGAAGACTTTCTTACGCCTATCTAGCAGATTTCTCTATCTCAGCTTGGATACAAAAAACATGGAAACCTATCCTCGAATACTCTCCTTAGATACTATATCTCATGAAAGTGTGGATGGGTTTGATCTGCAGAACTCTGGAGGATGCTACTGTGTTACTGGATAGGTTCTGGGTATTAGGGTGGAGTACACTGATGTTGAAAAGGTGGAGGGTGGCATTTGATCCTGTGACTGAATACTTCCAACATAGGCACACGTGGGTATTATTGCCTACACTACCCCTACATCTTTGGAATGAGGGGGCCCTGAAGGCTGTTGGAAATGCACTGAGGCATTTTATTACACTGGATACTTCGTCTATGGTGTCCTCGGCAAGAAAAGTGGGCAGGATATTGGTGGAGATCGATCTACATTAAGGACTGCCAGAAGTGATGGACATAGAGTGGTGAGGTCGTCACACTAAACATCGTTTAGATTATCAAGGCATCCCTTTCAGATGCAGTTGGTGTCATTGTACTGGCCACCTTCAAAGGGAATGCCCTAGTAAAGTCACTGAGGATAAGTCCAAAGACACCTTGCTTCAGGAAGATCCTCCGTCTTATATGGATGAAGATGCTTCATTAGGCGTCATTCCTTTCTACTCTGTAGTTGAGACTGAACATCCTTCGGATCCATCAAACACTCTTTCGAGTAAGTTAAAACAACTCTGCCCTTCACTCTTCTCTTCTTTAACTGAGTGGGAAAAGGAAGCAGTCGATAGCTCTGACTGGCTATTACGATCCACTACTAGTTATAAAGGGGTAGCTGAGGGGTCACAAGTTTTTCATAGTCATGGTATTGAGCAACATTTTTTTGGTGTGGAAGGAGATAGACCATTTATTACAGTTACCGACCTACCAGCTGCGAGTCGTGTTGCCTCTCCCTCCTTCACAAGTGTAGTTGGTCGTTCTTTTCCAAACTTGCAAGGGGATGAGACGCATGAGTTGCAGCCTACTGGTTTGGAAGGGGATATTACAGTTGCCAATCAACTAGTGGTGAGTCGTGCTACCTCTCCATCCTTCGCAGATGTAGTTGGCTCGTTATTTCCCGAAGCGTAAGGGAGTGAGGCAAGGGTGTCTGTGGCACTCCACAACCCTACTTTCCCTGTCACAAACAATTCGTTGTTGGAGGCGGGTTCTAGAGAACCAGAGGAGGCTGAGAGCACACTCAATACTATACTAGAGTCACTAATTCCTTTCATTAAGGATAGTGAACAGGCCATTAAACTACCCACGTATTTGGGGAGGACAATCATTGATCGTGGAGAGTCTTCTGGGAATACTAGTTCCAAGAATAATTAGGCAAGCCAAGGGAGAGAATTTGCTTGGTTGAGGGGTTTGGGAGTTGAGATCTCTCCCATCAAAACGAGAAGCTGTCGGAAAAACCAATTACAAAACTCGGTGAAGATTTAAGAGTCAACCCCTTCTTCCAGTGATACTAGGCCTCTTAGAGCAGTAAAATCCCTAGCGAGGGAAAAGTAATGTTACTGCTCTCCTTAAACATTCGAGGGATTGGAGGCACCCTCAAAGCTACTTCCATTCGGCGGTGTTTGGCACTTACTCGACCGGAGATTATTTTCTTCCAAGAAACATTAGTCTCTGCTTAGAAAGCAAGGGATTTTTTACTTTCTTTCAGACCGGCATGGGCGGTTTGCTCGGTAAGTTCTGTGGGCACCTATGGCGGTTTATTGGCTGCATGGGACCCAATTCTGTTCGAGTTGACTCCTTATCTCATGGTGGGGGGCATTTTATTATCAGGTAGGAGTGTTATATATAATAGGGATGTAGCCTTACTCAATATTTATGCACCTTGTACCAATCAGACTTCTTTATGGAAAGCTATGGATGACAGTGGTATCCTTAATTTAAAAAACTTAATAATGGTTGAGGACTTTAATCTCCTTCTCTCTCTAGAAGAGGCTTGGGGTGGGAATCAAACTGGTTTAGTGGATGGCTATTACAATGAACTATTTACATCAAAGCATCTAATTGATATAAAACCGATGAAATTGGTGCCAACCTGGAGGAATGGACACTAGGGGTAGGAAGCCATTTCAAGGAGACTAGACAGGGGTCTAGTAGCTGAAAATCTATTATTGGACGTTGGATTTTACAGGTCATGGGTTGAGCTGCCTTTTATTTCCGACCATGCCCCAGTCCTCTTACAACTGGAACTGTCGCCAACATATAAAGTTTTTCCTTTTAAATTTAATGAGCATTGGCTTTGTGAAAAGGAATTTACAGCTATTGTGGAAAGAGTATGGAAAGACCTGATTTATCTTTCAAAAAGAGGCAAACGTAAGAGAATAATATGGAAATTACAGGACCTAAAAAAAGTTACTAAAAATGGAACAGAGACTTGAAGGCAAAGAACAAAGCTAAATTGATGTTGATTGAAGTAGAAATTAAAAAATACTTTGATATTTTGAGTAGTGACTATAACGAGGTAGGAGCAAAGGAAACATTGAGGTGTTTGGAAATTGAGAGAAATGAGCTTTTAAGAATTGAGGAAGAGCAATGGCGCTTGCATAGCAGGGCACTCTGGATGGTAGGCAGAGATAGGAATACGAAATATTTTCATAAGATCGCTAGTCATAACAGAGTCAAAAAGCATATTTGGGAAATAAAAAGGGATGTTGGTGATACAGTGGTAGATCAACTGGGAATTAAAAATGAAGCAATCCATTACTATAAGCAATTCTACAGAGCATCTTCCACAATAAATATAGACTAACAATGTAAACTGATAGAACTATTCCCACTTATGGTTGATGAAGATGAAGCGAATACATTGTACAACCCTGTCACTTTGGAGGAATTGAAATCAATACTTTTTCATTGTAAGAAGAAAAAAAGTTCAGAACCAGACGGGTGGACAACATGGTTTTTTTATTTATTTCATTGATCTAGTCGGTGAGGATCTCTTAGCGATGGTGGAAGAATCTAGAATTTTAGGCAAAATCGTCGGTGGCCTAAACTCAACCTTTTTGACATTGATCCAGAAGGCCAATAATCCAAAACATTTTGAGGACTTTCATCCTATTTCCCTTTGCAACCTATGTTACAAGCTTATTTCAAAAGTCATTGCCAACTGTATCAAACCCTTTTTGTCAAAGTCAATCTCTCTTGAAAAGATGGGCTTCCTGGAAGGTAGGCATATACAAGATGCAATCAGGACGGCTCATGAAAGCCTCCACGGTATTAAAAAGAACAAGTTAAAAGAACTTGTCTTAAAAATGGACGTAAAGAAAGCCTACGATTGCATTGATTGGGACCTACTTAGAATGATCCTTCTCAAAATTGGGATGGGGTTACATTTTGGCCAATTGGATCATGTCTTGTATCACTTCCTCATCCTTTGTTGTCCTTATTAATGGGGAGGCTACTAACTTTTTCATAAGCGAAAGGGGAATCATACAAGGGTGCCCATTATCACCTCTTCTTTTCATACTCATCATGGAGGGCCTCAGCTTATTATTGAAAAATAGTCAAGTGGGGGGTGCTATCGCAGGTTTAAAGATTGCCAGTTTCACCAAAATCCTTCATCTTCTGTTTGTGGACGATATCCTCATATTATCCAAAGCTAGCCTATAGGAATGGAGAGTGATCGACAAATTGATTTCACTTTTCTGTAAAGCTTATGGCCTAGCAGTGAACCTAACAAAATCTACAATCCATTATTCTGGCCTTTCAGATCATGAACTAGACGATTTCAAATCTGTCCTTACATATACTTTCAGTGATCTCACTAATGGGTTCCGTTACCTAGGCTATTACTTGAAGATTGGGACTCATCGAGCAGTAGATTGGGGATGGATTGTTGCCAAAATTTCAAACAAAATCAACTACTGGTGTAACATGTGGCTCTCTTTGACTGGGAGGTATATCCTAGTTAAATATGTTCTGGAAGGACAAATAGTTTATTGGATGTCATTGGAAGCATTGCCTCGTTCAGTTTTATCCAAAATCAGAAAATTGATTTTCGATTTTTTGTGGAATGGCCACCAAGACAGACATAGAGTACATCTTTGTAGTTGGGAGTTACTATCAAGACCCAAAAGGAATGGGGACTGGGGCATCCGCAATTTAAATTATTTCAATCTAGCTTTAAATTCAGTGACACTTTGGCGCGTCCTAACAGAGGAAAGTCTTTGGCACAATGTAGTCATAGATAAATATCTAAAAAACTCCACACTTATCAATTGGCTAAGAAGACTGATCCATAAAGACAGGTTTGCTTCAAGAATCTGGGCAAGTCTCCTATCCGTGCTCCCGATCATCCTTCACTGGATTATGTGGCTTCCTAGGAGTGGAAAACATATAAAAATCGGTTGTGATAGAATTTTAGAAATGGGTATAATTTATTCACTCAACATTGAATTACGGACTGCACTCAACAATAAACAAGTCACTTTCCTTTCACAAGCAACAAAGGTGCATGAACAACTTAACGTTTCAGATAGATGGAGAACAAGTGTCAAACTGGGATTAGTGGGTGCACTAGCAACGGAATGGTCAAACTACATTAAAGCTCTATGTGGAGAAGGAATTACAGTGTCTGCAACTACCAAAGACGAGTTGAAATTGGTTGGAGGAGACCGGTCAAGGGAATTTACAATCTCAAATTTCTATGAGGCGATTATATCCACACAGTCCATGTCGATTTGGAGTGGCTGGAAGATTGAATGTTGGAAATGGTGCACATAGTTAAAAATAATTTTATTCTTCTTACTGGCGGCCGAAAATAGAATACTTACTTGGGACGTACTTCTTAAAAAAGGTTGGATAGGTCCGGGACTTTGCTATTTGTGAAAAAAAACTCAAAAGACACTCACGATCTTCTCATTTGCTGTGATTTCATGAAGACAGTGTGGGCTTCTCTATCTCAACATCTAAATCTAACTTTCAGATGGAATGACCTTTGTTTGGTCGACTGTATGGAAGCATGGTTACAGAACAGGTCATCACCCAAGACCCTCCTATTTATAACGTATTGGTTTATATGGAAGGAACGCAACTTGGTAATTTTCGAAGGAAAGTATCCTTTGGTAACTATTGTGGTCTTCAAGATCCTTGGAGTGCTTCATAAAAAATTGGTTGTCAACAAGTCCCATGCATTGAGAACAAAACCTTTTTTCAAACTTCAAGGTTATACAGTGGCCTTTCTTGATGGGGCGGTGGAGGCAGGGGGTTTGAGATGTGGGGTGGGAGGTACTCTGAAATGTATTGAGGCTCTGGATTATAGATGGTTCATTAATTGTGGTGCAGGGACCAACACTAAAGCATAATTAATGGGAGCATGGGCTTCACTTTCGATTGTGAGTCTTCTGAATATACAACATATACAGGTTATAGGGGATTCCAAAGTGACCATTGATTGGCTTAATTCAAAAGGTAATCTTCAAGCGATCAATATCGAACGATGGAAGATTAGGATAAGAGAGCCGATGACAACCTTTCAAGGTATTAATTCCCATCATATATATAGGGAATCCAATGAGGAGGTTGATAATCTATCTAAGAGAGCTCTTTACTCTCCCAAAGGTAGACTTATCTATTTTACTTGGGATGGAGAAAGTGAGGGACCAGCCAAAAACATAATTTTTTTCTAATTCATGAATCTACTTGAGTGAATGTGTTTTTATATTCTCGAGCATGGAATTGGCACCAAAATGATGAAACATTTTATTGTTAGGTTGGGAAAAGATGTTATTATTTCAGCACCATATTACAGGTCTAATGTAGGTTGGTAGAGATGGCATGGAATGGACAGAGGCCTTTGCATTTATAGTGGAGTTGTTTTAGAATGGTAGTTTTTTGGTCCCTTTTACATATTGATGAAGATGTAAAAAATTATAATCAATATAATTTTGAGCGATTTTTCATCTGGAGAAAAAAAATTAGAATGATAATCGATCATATTAATTATCATCTTAGACTTTGAAATCAAGTTAGAATGATAATCGATCACTCATTTGAATTAGTGCATAAACTTTTTAGGTTGTGACATGTTGTTAACATGGATACATAAGTTATTATTGAAGTTGCATATTATATGATGTGTTATCCTATGAGTTGGCATCATATAGATAAGCCCTCAACTTAACTCAATTGTGTGTTTAGCCACATCAACAAGAATGAAACAAAGTCAACCATTCACTTTGTTGTGTACCCATCGATATGGCCACACACTCAATCGAGTTGGGGATGACCATAAATAAGGCATAGGTCAAAATGGAGTAAATGCAAACACTAAAATGTTAGGATGGCTTTGCAATGTCGTGGAAAAATAAACCAAAAAACTCTTGCATTAAGAAAACTAAGGCACCCGAGGAAGGTAAATTGTGGCATAATCCTCACCTTATTAATATATACATGTATTAAACAACTTGCATACTTTAGAGAAAGGAAGCTCGGGAGAATATGGTTTTTACGACCAAACAAGTTGTTAGTTGTTGTTTACTTAGTGAGCAAGAAATTTTTTACCACATGAGATATGACGATAAATTATCAACAAGAGAAGTACTCCCTAATCTAGACATGAAAGTGGTTTTCCATCATATGTCTCTATAACTCTACTCTCTTATCGATTATATGTCCAAAAGATCTACCCTCAACCATTCAACATGTTGTCTCGTAAGGCAAACAATTTTACGTGTTTTAAGTGGTCATAATATATGTCAAACTCATTGTTCAATCAATATGATGGAAACATCAACATGAACCACTTCGTTCTATTGTATCCAACACTTTATTAGGCCAAGGATATGGTATTCTTCCTTATAATATAAAGAGAAATCTTCGACCCTTCAAAGAAGAGGGAGGTTGAAGGCCTTTAGAGTCTTTAATTAGCCCAGGATAAATAAGGGTAATCTATCTTCGTGCAAGTCAATCTCTTCTCAAATGGACCTTAAAAAACTTAAGAGCTTTTCTTGTGTGATATAGGTAAAGTCATTAAAACATAGCCCTTAAGGCCCAATTATTTCTAGATATAGAGAAGAGAGGCTCAATTGATCAAAACTATCACCATAGAACTTTACTTTGTGTCGACTTTTAGATAATTGAGTTAGCCTATACCATACACCCCATTTTCATCCCAACTTATCTATCAAAGGTCAAGAAAGAGCATAAAAAATGAAAATGAGATCAAGCAGATATATTGGATTTCCACCTGTTGCTATTAGTTTATTATATGGAAACTCAAATACGTGAAGCACATGTTTTTATGCATGTGGCAACAATAACATTATGGAGAATGAGATCACTCCACAAAGGAAGTTGTAGTGTACCATGACATGTTAAGGAAACAAAAGGTGGGGGCGATTAACATGTCTAATATGCACTATGCACTACGCAAAGTCGCCAAGACTACCAAAGATGGTGCACATTTCTTCAAGATCATGCTACATGTTTTTGTTTCTAGCACATGACCTGGTACTCAATTTCTAGTGCCAAGCGATCTTCTATTTAAGGAATAATGAGATAGTATATATGGGAAAGGAAATACCCACTTGCATTCCTATGGTGGTTGCCTCATCATCAAGACAACACCAACATATCCATACTCAACCATGCTAATTCCATAAAGTGAAGATGAGGCTTGCTGGAAGGCAAGGCCCAAAAAACATTGTTTAGGGCCCCAAAATTGCGTTAGATGATGATAACCCGAATTTTGATAAAATCAACACCATTTATGAGATTTCCTTTTATCTTTCAAAATCATGATCATCATCTAAACCTTGAAATGTTCAAATATCCCCTTCCAATTTTTTTTTAACATCAAAACATGACTATGAAATTTGTGTTATGAACCAAACAACCCAATAAGCATTAAAAATGCAATGGGAATGATTCACGAATCATTAAAAATGAGTTCATTTGAGGCTTTGTATGGAAAAAGATGCAAAATAGTAGTGAGCTAAGATAATTTCCAGATTTCCTTCAATTGAAATGGAGAGATCACACCCTTTTGGTGAATGGCCAAACACAAATAGGAATGGATATCCATTTAGCAAACCATTTGATGCAAAAATCATCACCTCACAAGCCAATACCAATGTGTTGAGACTAGGACAATGACAAGCGAGACATTCTTTGTAGATATTTTTATGCATCAAGGACACCATGCAACTCTTGTAGGAAACCACTATTCAATTTAGTTCTCATTGACAATAGAGAATCAAGGTGCCCACATTGCAAGCAAATTTGAAAGTAGTGTACAATTGCTTGGCTTATCTTAGTTGATGTGTATTGAAAGATTTTTGGGACATCAATGTGGCATCATTCTTCCAACGTATCGATGTCGCAAGTATAACTCTCAAAATAATAGTGAGCTTGACCAAGTTATTCTCTTTCATTTGCAAGAGTAAAATCCCCACTTTGAGGTTGATCCAGATTTTATGAGCAGAACAAAATGAATATAGATTATTAAAATATGTTTAGCACAAAATAACAAAGATATAATAAAACTAGTTTCTATTCAATAAGGAAATAAGATGAAGCTGTAAAATGCAACGGAAAACAAGCTTCCTGGAATGGTGGCGGCTTATCTCTGAGAAGAGATGTGATGGTTGCGCTCATTCACAAAAAGATGATTACAATGAGGATCTGAAGGCATTTTTACAATAAACATGAATGCCCAAACCCTAGACATCCAAAAACCTAACCCTAGGAGATGAAGCGCCAAAATTCATGTGGGCCTTGTTGGGGTAAGCTAGTACATCAACTTCCTGAGGTCATAACTTTTGCATACGATCTTTGTTTTAGGCACATGATAGCCCATTGGAAAGGTCTATCCAAGGAATACACATGTTTCCATCAGACTCTAAATCCTTCTATAGATTGATTGTGGCGAGCCCCAAAAACTCTATTTAGGGCCTCAAAATGACCCCGAAAGTCGGGGACCCAAAAACTAGGAAAAACTTGTCAAACTGGAAAACTGCCAAAATGAACCAGTTGGAATAGGTGAAGGCCACCAAAATCCATCTGGATCAATCCTATCCCCTTAGGAAGCAATGGTCTCCATTGCGTTGAGTTCCCCCATCAGATGAGGAAATTTCTGTTGAATTTGGCCCCCAGTGAACCACTTGCCTTGGTGTAGGAGCTTCCCTGCTTTGACAACTCGATAAAGTTGGATCTTTTGATGTCGAGTGCCCTTGACATGTGTGTCCACACTATGATCATTGGATTCTTGTTTCATGCATTTAGGGTTGATCTTTTTTGGTGTCAACTACTAAACTATCTCTGAGGTGTCCGATAATGGTGGAAAATATGGCCAAAGGAGAGCCACGTTGAATATTGGGTGCAAGCCAAGGAAAGGAGGAATGTTGAGCTCAAAATAATTGTCACCCAAAACCTTGGTGATGGTGTATGGCCCATAACAGAGTGGACAAAGATTCTGATGGTGCCCTGTAAAGTGTTCTTTCTACAAGTGAACCAAACTTTGTCTCCCACCTGAAACTTATGTGGCACCCGATGTTGATCATGGCACTGCTTGTACTTGGCATTGAACTTCTGTAAAATGTCTTGAACCTGTTAGTGGATGTGTTGGATCTTCTCAATTAACCATGTGGCTTTGCTAGCTTAAGGTGGAGCAGAGGATGAGTCGAACGAGGTGGATGCCAAGGGTAGTGCAACATTCATGGGGCCCAATGGTTGGAATCCCAACCCCACCTGAAAGGGGATGTGGCCAGTTGAGCTATGTAGGGCTCGGTTGTAGCTATGTTGGACATAGAGAAGACTCTCATCCCATGTGCACGGGTGCTTATTATTGTACATGCGTAGGATATGTATCATCCGATTGATGACCTCAATTTGGCCATCTGTCTGGGGGTGGAAGGCAGCGGATTTAGTGAGCTTGGTGTTCGACAATGACCAGAGGCTCAACCAGAATGTGTTGAGGAACCAATTGTCCTGATCTGAGACAATGGTTTGTGGGATTCCAAAATGTACCCATACTCATTCAAAGAAAATCTTGGTAGTGGCCTCTGCTATGATGCTCTTCTTGCAAGTGACCAAAATCACCATCTTAGAAAAGCGATAAACAACCACAAAAACACAGTCATTTCCCCTCTTGGTGGACGGAAGGCCCGACATGTAGTCCATTGAGATGGATTCCCATGGCATGTTAGGAGTAGGTAGAGGGGCGTGCAGGCCCTGTTTCTTAGTGGTCGGTTTGGCAATAACACAGGCAGTGCATGACCTGTTATACTTGCCGACATCCTGTCGAAGTTTCGGCTAGTAGAAATGTTTCTACAACACTGCCACTATCTTTTCGATATTGAAGTGTCCTGCCACCCAATTGTAGTGAGATTCCCAAATCAGCTTCGCTCACTCACTTGATGGAATGCAGAGATGGCCCAGAAGGCACAACATCCTATCCTGAAGATGGAAATTAGCGACAACTGAGTTTTCTCCCAACATTTGGTATGTGGTGGCGAAGTCAGGGTCTGTCTCATAGAGGTGGGGCCATACAGAGGTATCGTGGAAGCAAGAGTCTAGCATCGTGGTGAGTGTCACGAATGAAGGTCGGCTAAGGTAATCAACAACTCGCTTGGTACTTCATGTTTTATACTTGATGTTGAGGTGAAACTGCTGCAAGTTTGTGGACCACTTATGATGGCGATCATTTTGCAATTTTCCTTGTGTCTACATGAGCTGCATTGGCTTATGATCAGTGTGGATGATTGTCTCCTTCCCAAGAATGTAATGTATCCACTAGCAGAAGGCTTGCACAATGGAGTACATTTCTTTGTTGTAAGTAGGGTACTTACATACAACATATGATAATATATCACTATGATATGCCACAGGGTGGCTGTGTTGAGTGAGGATGGTTCCCACAACATAATCTGAAGCATTTGTCTCGATCTCAAAGGGTTGTTTCAGGTTCGGTAATGAAAGTATTGGGGATGAGCACAAGAGTTGCTTCAAATCAACAAAATCTTGTTGTTGGGACATGCCCCACACAATTTTTTCCTTACCACCACCCCTGGTTACTTGGATGAGGGCCCATGCGATATGAGAGAATCCCAACAAGAACCTGTGATAAAAATTGGCAAGGCCCAAGAAGCTCCAAAGCTCAATGAGTATGGTTGGGGCTGGCCAGTCACAGATGACCTGGATCTTGTCTAGATCCACATGCACACCATGTTGATCAATGATGTAGCCTAGGTAATGGACCCTGTCAATGCCAAAGGAGCATTTTTCCAAGTTGGTATATAGCTTGTGTTGCCGCAAGGTGTGCAAAACCTGTTGAATATGATGCAAGTTTTCCACCCAAGTCTTGTTGTAGATGAGGATGTCATCTAGATACACCATGACAAAAGTATTGGTGAAAGGTCACAGGATATCGTCCATCATCCTCATGAAAGTTGCTGGAGCATTTGTCAAACCAAAGGGCATGACCAACCATTTGAAAAGACCTTCTTTTGACTTGAAGGTGGTCTTCCATACATCTGTCTGTTCTATTGGGACCTGGTGGTAGCCAGACTTTAGATCAATATTACTGAAATATTTGGCCCCCGCGAGCTGATTAAGGAGGTCATCGATTCAGGGAATCGGGTATCGGTTCCAGAATGTGATTTTATTCAGGGCCTGGTAATCAATGTAGAGTCACCAAGTCTCGTCTTTCTTCTGCACCAACATGATTGGGATCCCACAAGGCGATGAGCTAGGACGGATGTGCCCCTTATGGAGTAGTTATTGGATCTACCTCTTGATCTCCTCATTTTCTAACAAAGAGTGGCAATAAACTGGCCCGTTGGGTAGCAATGCGTCGGGGGTCAGATCGATGGGATTATTGACTTCGAAATGCAGAGGTGCCCTGGTAGGTGAGGAGAATATATCTGAGTATTCTTCCGTGACTTTATCCACTTGATTCTTTTGTGTGGAGAGATCGACCATGAAGGCCTTGAATGTGGCTGCGATA
>JASDQU010885052.1:3653-15494 GCA_032191745.1 Picea mariana
TATCAGCCAATGAAATGTTAGAAAAATAGTTTTTTTTATTATTAAAAAAAATACATATTTTAATTTCCTATGTTATACATTTGATATAAAACAAAAATCAAAAAGTCAACCTAAACTAATAGCCAGTCAGCAATGAACTCATTGCTATTAGTCCCTGGCCTTTGGCAGGGACTAAAAAGGCTGGCTATATATTACTACTCAAAAGCTTCATATTGAGAGTTTGTCTTTCAAAGTTATGTTGATATTAAATATCAGATGAAAGAAAATGTCCATTTAACTTTAAAGGTAGTTGAATTTTATAATATCAAAATCAAAACATAAGTAAAAGGTTACATGTTACTATTCAAAAGCTTCATATCAATACTAAATATCTTAATGAAATCATTACATATTCCACAAGCACCCACAACACTCTTGTTGTTTTGATACTCATTAATCTCATATAACTAACTCACTAAAATAAATGAAGAAAAGACTAAAATACACAATTCAACGTTAGATTCAATCTTCCCACTTAGCCCAATCAAAGCGTATTGCTTTATTAAGAAGAACATCCACTCTTCATATATAGGTAAGTATGTTATATTGTACATGAAATATATGAGTTCATACTAGACTTGGTAACTTGATTGATGTGTTTTAAATATGGATATTATAAGAAAGTAGGTCACTCTTTAAGATTTTAATGGTAAAGTGATTATATTTCTACTTTCAATTGATGTATATGAATTAAATGTTTGTTAATAAAATTAGATAAATTTAAAGATCAAATTGTTATAACATAAATGAATTTGGATTCTAGTGGTGAAGTGAATACATTTCCACTTTTAATGGTGGAGGATGGTGAAGGGATAATCTCTCTCTTTCTAAATGGACGTTTGATTGAATGGGTGGACGACTGGGAGGGGACCAATAAGCGTATTCTTTTTGGCTATAACTCCTTCCTCCTACCGTTGGATGGAAGAAAACGAGTGCCTAATCCAAGTAAAGTCCCATGCTTGCTTTCAGGCTTATAAAATCATATTTATAGGGCGCGAAGACTAAAAGTAGTAGTTTGGAGTACAATGTCTGAATTAGTAATATGTCAATGCACTTACAAAGAAACCTGGGAATGCATCACAATGTCTTGTGCAGCTAATAAAATGAGTTAAATTCAAAGATCAAATTATTATAACATAAATGAATTTGTAAATTTATTCAAGCTATAGAATATATTTCTTGATTGCTATATATAGTGTTGTCCATTACATACATATCCATTTCCATAAGTATTTGTTTTCTTCTTATTTTTTCCGTGAGAAATATAGTTTTTCATTCACTTGTGTACTACCCATTTCAAGCGAGAATGTTGGTACCTTGCTAGCCTCTTATGACAACAAGCGAAATTTTTGTTTTTTTTTGTTTTTAGGAGTTAAGAGGCAAGAGGAGACGACGACGACAGTTTAACCACACCACTGACGAAGAACGCAAGCACGCAATCCAGGCAATATGTTACTATGACACCACACATAGGCACAAAGACAACTGGCAAAACATGCGCAGAATAATAAGGAGGACGACTACCCGCCCGACACAACACGACCACGCCTACAAGCTAAGGGACAACATCCCCGTCCCGACATCATGGCCTAGATGAACAAAGACTAGAACCTCAAGGCGCGCAGACCTAACGCCTGAAGGCGTTCAACCCTTGTGCCAAAAGCAACTCGCACACTCGACAACACTCACACAGAGGCACCTACTCCGGCCAAGATCTCGTTCACCGCTATCCCCTAGGGCGCGCCATGATCCCCTCATCAGGAATCATGTCGTTCCTAGGTGATAGATGTGTCAATAACCTTGGCGCAACACATCCAATTTGGACCAAGGAATCTAGATAAATCTGACGCACTAGAAACCGAATGCTAAGAAGAAACCACACCCATACCCCAACAACAAGTCGACGAAGTGCCAGAACGAAGACAAGGGATGACGCAAGCCAATTCCCAACATCGTCCATGACCCAACCAATCCCCCAGTCTAACTAGTCAATGATTACAATCTATTTTAACATGAGTTGCCATTCTAGACGGGGCACGTCTAAGTTACAACTAGTCATTAACTTAAATAACAACATTAACAATATTAAAGTAGAATGCTATCATTATAACACTTATGAACAATTAAATCTCAACATGTAGTCTAGTTATACTAACTGAGCTAACAATTCTAGTTGTCTAATGTCATTGAGAATGAAACTGCTTACTATTAACATCGTTGTATCATTTTAACAAGGCAATTAACATCGCAGTTACATAACAATTTGTTAGCAACATTTCTTATATAGGGGTGTTTTCCTCTCCAATTTTAGGCTTCTGGTGTAGACGCATAGAAGTGGAGTTTTGAAGACCGGTTAGATGAGTTCTATTCAAAGGCTGCAGCCATAAGCGCCGAGCGTATCTCACAGAAGAAGTCCATTTCGAGCTTAAATCAAGCGAGCGAGTAGTCTGATTTTAGCGGTCAGGATTCATCCAAAGGAACAGATCAACGGTTGGCGGGAAATTGCAGTTAGCGAAGTTGCGCCGAGGTTAGCGCAATGGATAGCACCCATATTGTGTGCAGGGAAGGATAGCAGCTGTCCATCCGGAGGACGCGTGGTGCGAGATCTAACCACGTCGGCGTTTCGACATTCGGGAGTTCGAAGGGTGAGAGTTCCATGTCATTATACACCTCGAAACCGCGAACCCCGAAGCTCCGAAAGCGATCAAAGTCGGGCCCGCAGTATCATGGAGAAATCTCAGCCGTCTATTCACAGGAGACACCTGGCGTGCGACTAGGCTCCTCTCCATTTCGCCCATCGCGATTTCGAGGTGCAAGGAGCAGCTCCGTCATTTTCCCGATGCGCGAGGTGCCGGGAGTGTCCAGGACCTGGGCCCACAGCATCACCGAGTAAGTTCAAGACCGTCAGATCTAAGGGGACGCGTGGTGCCCAATCAGGCCATCTCGGCGTTTCTCTCATCGCGATCGTGATAAGTGAGGATTAACTCCTTCCTATTCACGAATGCCGAAAGAACCTTTAAGAGTAAATGCAGGGTCACAGCCCGTGATCACCGGAAAATAAAGGGGCCAAAGGCATCGGATTTCAGTCATAGAGAGGATCATCACTACCTCCAGGCGCCATCGGATCCGATCTCAATCCTGTTTCTTGCTTGGAGTAAATGAAGGTGAGAGGGGGTGGTTGAAACCTCTCCTCGTTCAATAAGTGTAAGGTATGGAGGGTCTGGAAAGCGGTCTGCTCGAGAGGGTCCTGTGTACCCATTTTTCCAAAGAAGCCATGCCAAGTTCTCGACTAGCCGGAGGAGGTCTGCACACGCTAGCTGGGCACTTAATGGCTCAGCTACTCCCCTTGCAGGAGCCACGCGCAGTTAAGGTGGCGTTTGACAAAGAACACCCGTCCGAATTTGGCTGAAGGGACACCAAGCCTTGGATGACTGAGCACGCCGATGTTAGGCGAATTTCTCTAAGTATATAAAATCAGTCTCTATATTTTGTAATCTATCGATGGTTGAGCAAGGCTCCCGATTGTAAAGTTTTGATGAAGTGTTGGTCGCTCTGGTTTATGTATAAGGCATTTGAGACTTCTTACTTTATGGATGTCAGCCTCTTTTCCATCTCTTTGTTTACTGTGTTAGAACAACTTGGAATTGGAGGATCCAGTCGAGTTGTAATTGTTATAGGATGATGTAGGTTGGATCACTGTATCAGTTTCATTGTTTCTAATCGGTTCCTGTGGTTTTCTTAGCGCTGAACGACTTGGAATTGGAGGATTCAGTCGAGTCACCCCTCAGCTCCTTGAAGCTTTGGACCAAGAGGATCTTGGATTCTGAGTTTTTCATCCTCAAGCTTTCGAAGGCCTATCACCCGAGGCAGTCTTGCTCATCCTTCTCATAAGTCTTCCATCTACCACCCTTTAATCATCTACTGACGAAAGTTGGATCAAGACCTCCCTTACTTTCTACATACTAGGCCCGATTTCCTGAGTTAAAGCTATATTTTCTCGAGTCTTTACCCATTCGATCACCCCATTAAACAAATCGTGACATAAAACTGATGGGCGTTGGGCTCTGCTCCTGCAAGAAATCCAGGAGTGACTTCTGACGCTAAAATTTCTAGCGCCGTTGCCGGGGACGAAGTTGAAGATTTTCCCCGGGATTGAACGACATTGAGCCTCTGATGCTGAAGGTGCATCAGGTATCAGAGCCTTTAAATATTGCTACTGTGCACCTGGTGACTCCATTGTGACGACTCCACTGTGGCGAACCTGCTATATTAATTGTGGCTTTCAGAGGTAGACACACACGGTCTCATCCACAGCTGCCCCTAGCTACACCGAAAACTGATCCAGAGGTGGTTCTTAGGAAAGGAAAGGCCTCTGAAGAAGAAGCTTCCACCACCGAACCAGGTAATCCGCCATCCCTTTCTATAGGAACTTCATTTTCTCCTCCTCAGTTTCTTAATAGACCTCTTTCTGAGGTTTCCCGTTTCCTGAATTTCGGGAGTGTTCCTGTTGAGTTTTCCCCTCCTGGTCTGGGATTGGAGGGAGAAATCCTTGTCACTCCCCTCTCCTCTGAAGTTGTACCTTGGCATAGACCCAGGACTACAAAAGATTTCCCCACTCCTATCTTTACTACTTCTCCTCTTGTTACTGTTACCACTCCTACGCAAAGAGGAGCATCTGCTGATTTGAACCCATTAGCATTCTCTTTAAATCCCCTTTTGTTTCCCATTCCACTTCGAGACTCTTTCCCAGTAGCCCCTTCGTGAACTCCTTCTCCTCTAGGTTCTCCTCCACCTAATATTCCTATGGTGGGTGCTAACCCCCCTCTAAATAGAATGGATGCCATAGTTGCTACCAGATATGCTCCCTTAATCCTACCCCATCCTATGAATCCTCTCCCTGCTGGAGATTACTTGAAGTATATGCCCAAGTTCACTGGGGAAGGGGACATAACTGCGGAAGAGCACCTGGCTGCTTTCTACAGTTATGCAGACAACCTGAACATTGAAAATGAAGATGTCTGGATGAGATTCTTCATCCAGAGCCTGGATGGTGAGGTGAGAAAGTGGTTTAGAGGATTGGCCCCGGGATCTATTGCTGGGATCGAAGCCTTGGATAGTGTTTTCCTGAGGCAATGGGGAGATAGGAAGGATTTCATGTATTACATGACAGAGTTCGGGTCTTTGAAGAAGATGGAAGGAGAGTCTGTCTCCGACTTCTCCAAAAGATTCAATAAGATGTATAGTAAAATTCCTGCCGAAATAAAACCCTTAGAAGCCTCGGCCAAGATTTCTTATGCTAGTGCGTTTGGCCCTGATTTCTGTCTTTTATTGAGAGAAAGAAGAACCACCTCCTTAGCTCAAATGCAAGATGTTTCCATAGAAGTGTAATCCAATGTATTAGCAGCTGACAGACTGAGGAACAAGGTCAACGTAGATAGAAGAAAGGGAAGGTCGGAAGCCTCGACTTCTGGCCCATCGGTGCCCCACCCTCAAGTGGATGAGCTGACCAGGATGGTGAAGTCTCTGTCTGCAGAGATGGAGAGAATGAAGGTGGAGGGGAGGCAAGCATACAAGGGCCCCCAAAACGCCGAAAACAAAGGAGGTTTCAGGAGGCCAAACAATATTACTTCCCCGACTGTGCAAAGGGAGAGGGGAAGAGACAGAGAAGACCAGAAGATTCAGGTCCCTTTTCAAAACAATTTTGTGGTCAAGGGGGAAGAAGAGGAAACAAATGAGCTTGATCCTGAAATCCATTGCTTAGGGGACACTCCCCCTTTTCCTCATCTCACTCAATCAGCATACGAGAAGTCTCTCATGGACAGTCAGCTAAATGAACTGAGCAAGGGAGACAAGACTAGTGGCAGCCAAGGCAGATATGATATGAGGTCTAAGAAAAAGACAATAGCACCTGATGTCCCTAAGCAGTCCACTAGAACAGAGAAACCTGCTAATGAAGTAGCAGACAGTCACAGAGGTAAGAAGCCCCGACCCCTCTCTCCCATAGTCTGGAGTCATGCTCACGAAATAAGAGAAATCCTGAAGCTTACCTCTTCTTTTAATTTCGAGCATGAAATTCAAAAGATTAGAATCCATGTGCCCCTAACCGAATTGATTAAACATGAAGGGTTCAAGAGACGCTTCTCTGAGATTTTGCAGTCTGAGATCTCATGCCTTCCCACAGACTCCATCAATTTGCAAGATGAAAAGCCTGTAGTTATTCTAGGTCCTATGGTAGAAGACAGGAATGAATCATCCCCTCCCTTCTACACTTCCTTGAACATACATGACAAGGTATTGCACAGCTTCCTGATGGATTCGGGGGCTTCTCACAACCTCATGCCCAAAACTGTCATGGAAGAGTTAGGGCTGGAAGTCACCTGAGCCTGTCATGACCTCTATTCCTTTGACTCCAGAAAAGTTCAATGTCTAGGAGTCATCAAAGACCTAGTCGTGACCTTGTTTCAGTTGCCCATGAAAAGTGTGGTCATGGATATTGTAGTAGCTGATGTCCCCCCCAAGTTCGATATGTTGTTATCAAGGTCTTGGATAAAAAGACTGGGGGGAACTTTGCAGATGGACCTCACATATGCTACTATCCCAGTGTTTGGAGGAGAACATAAGAGGCTATACAGGGAAGCCCAACTGGCCTATATAATCAGTGATGAGGTCAACCCTACCAACCATCCCGTTTTTGCCTTAGACACTGATTTAGGTTCCAGTGTACTACAACTCACTAATGCTCTCGAGCCTTTCTTAAAACTCAGAAAGCAGCCCACCACTCCTCATGAATGTTCTTCCCTCATATCCCCCGTCTGGAAAATGTTTTTTGATGGAGCCTCTTCCAGGGAAGGCGCTGGTGCTGGGGTAATTTTTGTGTCACTTGCTCAAGAAACCATATCTCTGTCATACAAACTAGAATTTGAAGCTACCAACAATGTGGCAGAGTATGAAGCTCTTGTTCTAGGATTAAGAGCTGCGAGGGAAATGGGAATTCAGGAGGTAGCAGTGTTCAGTGATGCAGAGTTGGTGGTCCAACAGATCAGAAGCGCTTATCAGGCCAAGCATCCTCAACTCAGAAGCTACAGAAATGAGGTATGGGACTTAATTGACAGTTTCTTCTCAGCATTCAACATTTCTTTCATCCCAAGAGAGGAGAACACAATGGCAGATTCCTTGGCTACATCAACAAGCAATTTCAAAGTACCCTTGCTGGCCAAATTCAGATATGATGTGGAAATAAAATACAGGCCCTCCATACCTGACAACGTCAAACATTGGAAGGTATTCGAGGATGATCTCGAGATCAAGAAATTCTTGGAGACTATCGAAGAATTTTCAAAGATGCATATCGACCAAGATCCTGTCTCTGAAGAAGAGCTTGATGGGGGTAAGCTTCTGAGTAAAATAGCAGAGCGTAACATCATGCAGCTCCCCAACAACCATATTCCAAGGGGACTAGTTCCTTTGGAAAGGCTTTTTGATAGAAATGATGTGTCATTAAAAGGGAAAATCTCAGAGGGTGACACTGGTACTATTCAGTACAACATTGGCACCGAGAGTGAGCCCAAGTTTGTCAAATTGTCAGGAAGTCTGACAAAGGAGAAGAGGTCTGAATACATTGGAATTTTGAGGGAATTTGCTGATGTTTTCACCTGGACCTACGAGGACCTCAAAACATATGACACTTCTGTCATCGAGCATAAAATCCCGTTGAAAGAGGAGGCCAAGCCATTTAGGCAGAAGCTAAGACAGATCAATCCTATGTTGCTGCCTATCATGAAGAGGGAAGTGAAGAAGCTGCTGCAGGCCCAGATCATCATACCACTGAGATATTCAAAGTGGGTGGCCAACTTGGTACCAGTGAGGAAAAAGAATGGAGAAATCAGGCTCTGTGTAGACTTCAGAAACTTGAACAGGAGCTCATGAAAAGATAACTACCCCTTACCAAAGATGGAACATATACTGCAGAGGGTAACTAGAGAATCCAAGATGTCTATGATCGATGGTTTCTATGGCTACAATCAAGTCTCTGTTCTGCCTGAGGACAGGGAAAAGACGACATTTACCACTCCATGGGGCACATTCATGTATGCCAAGATGTCGTTTGGATTAATGAACGCAGGGGCAACGTTTCAGCGTGCCATGGACATAGCTTTCATTGGGGAAAAGGATAAATTTGTGGTCGTCTATCTGGATGACATCACAGTGTTTTCAAAATCTGATAAAGAACACTGTTGTCATCTCAGGAAGGTTTTCCTGAAATGCAGGGGTTTTGGTATTTCATTAAACCCCAAGAAATCTCTGTTCGCTATGCAGGAGGGAAAGTTACTAGGCCACATAGTATCCGCGGAAGGAGTCAGGATTGACCCTAGCAGAGTTGAAGCAATACAAGCCTTATCAATCCCGAGGTCTAAGAAGGAGGTCCAATCTTTCCTTGGTAAGATTAATTTTCTGAGGAGATTTGTGCCTAACTTTGCTGAGGAGGTAAAACTTATAATAGCCATGTTACGGAAAGGAAATGAAGTGAGGTGGACTTCTGAATCACGACATTCCTTTGAGAAAATAAAGAAGGCCCTGACTGAAGCCCCTGTGCTTATTAGTCCCGACTACTCAAAGGATTTCCTTATTTTCTCCTTTGCCTCACCTGACACGGTGGATGCTGTTTTATTACAGACAAACGAGATTGGGCTAGAGCAGCCTGTTGCCTATTTCAGCTGAGCATTGTGGGATGTCGAAGTCAGGTATGACACTATGGAGAAGCAGGCCTATGCCCTGGTAAAGGCTCTCAAGGCATTTAGAATCTATGTCCTGCAGTCGAAAATCATCACTTATGTCCCCTCAGCTGCTATTAAAGACATTCTTATTCAACCTGACATAGATGGGAGAAGGAGTAAGTGGATAGCCAAGATTTTGGAATTTGACCTGGAAATAAAGCCTACCAAATTGATCAAAGGTCAAGGTTTAGCCAAGCTGTTGGCTGAAGCCAATTTCCAAGCTCTGGGGATAAGTTTCATCAACGAATGCTCAGGAATTCAGCAGGGTCGGCTGTCTTACATGGACTCTCAAAGGGAGCCCCCATTGGCTCGATGTCCTTGGTATAAGGATGTCATATACTTTCTGCAAGAGTTGCGGCCTCCAGACGGCCTGCAAAGAAACAAAGCAAGAGCTCTGAAGCTCAAGGCAGTCAGATACTGCCTTATCGATCAAATTTTATACTGGAAAGACCCCCTGGGGGTGCTTTTAAAATGCATGAATTCACAAGAGGCCGATATGATCATGGTTGAATTTCACAGTGGCCTATGTGGAGGGCATCATTTCTAGAAGGCAACAACCCACAAAATTCTCAGAGCTGGGTACTACTGGCCCACCTTGTTCGCTGATGTCCATAGAGGAGTTAGAGCCTGTATCCAATGTCAAAGATTTGTAGGAAAGTAACAGCTCAAGTCTTTGTCGTTAAATCCTGTGGTTGTCTCAGTACCTTTCCATCAATGGGGCCTAGATTTCATTGGATAAATTCACCCCGCTTCCAGTGGGCAACACAGATGGATCTTGACAGCTACAGAGTTCTTTACCAAGTGGATTGAAGCTATCCCCACCAGGAGTGCTTCCCACAAGGTAATCATCGGATTCCTGGAAGATCTCATCACAAAATTCGACTGCCCAAGTAAGATTGTCACTTATAACGCAACCTCTTTCAGAGCTGAGCCGTTAGCCAAGTTCTGTGATCAATTCGGGATCAAACTGATTCACTCCACCCCATATTATCCCTAGGGCAACGGTTTAGTAGAATCCTCCAACAAAAGCCTGATAAGGATCATCAAAAGGATGTTGGAAGACAACAAGAAGGCCTGGCATTCAAGATTGAAATTTTATCTATGGGCCGATCGAGTGACCACGAAGAGATCTATATGCGTCTCTCCTTTCCAATTAGTATATGGAGCAGAGGTTGTTTTTCCTTCTCATCTAGCCATTCCTGTAGAAAAATTCCTCTAGGATCATCAGGAGGAGCCTGGTGACATGATCAGAAGGATTCATCAGCTAGTGGAGGTCCAGCAGGCCAGGGAGCAGGCAATGGACAGAATTCAAGACCATCAGCAAAGGATCAAGCAGGTTTTTGATAAGAAGGCCAAGAAGGAAGATTTTCGGATAGGAGACCTGGTACTGAAGTGGGATGCTCCTAAGCAAGAAAAAGGCAATCACGGAAAATTTGAAGCCTTATGGATCAGGCCTTTCAAAGTATCTGAAGTATTTTCAAATAACACCTACCGGTTATGGGATTTGAAAGATCGAGAAGCTTTCAATGGCCCTATGAATGGGCATTTCCTAAAAAGATTTTTCTCTTGAGCTGCATGTGGCTCTTTCGCGGTTGTAAATATTGTTTTTCTTTCTGTCTTTAAGTTTTAAATAAATGACTCCATATCCCAACAGCAAGGCACTGGAGCTGCAAAATGAGTCCTTAGAGCATCAAAGGGGCGACTCTATCCCCCATGGAGCCTAATGTTAGCAACATTTCTTATATAGGGGTGTTTTCCTCTCCGATTTTAGGCTTCTGGTGTAGACGCATAGAAGTGGAGTTTTGAAGACTGGTCAGATGAGTTCTATTCAAAGGCCGCAGCCATAAGCGCTGAGCGCAGCTCATAGAAGAAGTCCATTTCAGGCTTAAATCAAGCGAGCGAGCAGTCTGATTTCAACGGTCAGGATTCATCCAAAGGAACAGATCAACAGTTGGCGGGAAATTGCGGTTAGGGAAGTTGAGTCGAGGTTAGCGCAATGGATAGCGCCCATATTGCGTGCAGGGAAGGATAGCAGTCGTCCATCCGGAGGACACATGGCACGATATCTAACCACGTCGGCATTTCGGCATTCAAGAGTTCGAAAGGTGAGAGTTCCATGTCATTCTACACCTCGAAACCTCGAACCCCGAAGCTCTGAAAGCGCTCAAATTCGGGCCCGCAGTATCACGGAGCAATCTCAGCCGTCTATCCACAGGAGACACCTGGCGCGCGATTAGGCTCCTCGCCGTTTCGCCCATCGCGATTTCGAGGCGCAAGGAGCAGCTCCGTCATTTTCCTGATGCGCGAGGTGCCGGGAGTGTCCAGGACTCGGGCCCACAGCATCATCGAGTAAGTTCAGGACCGTCAGATCTAAGGGGACGCGTGGTGCCCAATCAGGCCATCTCGGAATTTCACTCATCACGATCATGATAAGTGAGGATTAACTCTTTCCTATTCACGAATGCCGAAAGCACCTTTAAGAGTAAATGCAGGGTCACAGCCCGTGATCACCGGAAAATAAAGGGGCCGTGCAAAAGGGGCCAAAGGCGTTGGGTTTTAGTCACAGAGAGGATCATCACTACCTCCAGGTGCCATCGGATCCGATCTCAATCCTGTTTCTTGCTTGGAGTAAATGAAGGTGAGAGGGGGTGGTTGAAACCTCTCCTCATTCATTAAGTGTAAAGTATGGAGGGTCTGGCAAGCGGTCTGCTCGAGAGGGTCCTGTGTACCCATTTTTCCAAAGAAGCCATCCCGAGTTCTCGACTAGCCGGAGGAGGTCTACACACGCTAGCTCGTCACTTAATGGCTCAGCTACTCCCCTTGCAAGAGCCATGCGCAGTTAAGGTGGCGGCTGACAAAGAACACCCGTCCGAATTTGGCTGAAGGGACACCAAGCCTTGGATGACTGAGCACGCCAATGTTAGGTGAATTTCTATGAGTATATAAACTCAGTCTCTGTATTTTGTAATCTATCGATGGTTGGGCAAGGCTCCCGATTGCAAAGTTTTGATGAAGCGCTGGTCGCTTT
>JASDQU010885052.1:39542-55495 GCA_032191745.1 Picea mariana
CTACGCCATTGAACGGTAGAGCAAGTCAAGGTCCAGTGGGACATCTATAGTCCGCACTCGGTGACCTGGGAGACGCATATGTTATGCACTAGCAGTTTCCATTTTTGTTTGATAGATAGACTTATGATACTGTGATACACTTTATTTCGGCATTTATACTATGAAACTTAGGGACGAAGTTTAGACCAAGAAGGGGTGTATGTAACATCCCGCTCTTGCGCACTAAGCGAACTTATTCTTTGAGGACACTTGCTCGCAAGTGATCCAAATTCTATGCTATTAAAACTTTGATTTTGATTATGAAGCGTTATGGGTTGATGACATGTTGTTTTACTGCATTGACATAAACGGGTGCTATCAACTCGGTTTTACTGAGTGTGCAGGATTTTGGACCTCAAGGATGCAGAGGCATCGATGGAACCCAGCAGAAATCTCTACTTGACTGACTTAGCTTGTGGGAGTTGGGGTACCCATCTCAGTGAGGAGTGGTAGCTCAGCCTTGCAAGGCGAGTTGGGAGCTAGTTGATTCTCTGGTTAGTGTTTGTGGCCCCTTTACGGCTTGGGGGGCTAAGGGGGAAGAAGAGTACCCCTAGCATTGGTTGGGAGGTACCGGTGAATTCTCGTCGGTCGGCAAGCGAGAGTTGCACGGAGCACACGGGACGTCAACTCAAAGTAGGCGATCAGGGAACAGTACGCTCTCTTCATTTTTGTATGGTAGATTGTTGCAGGATTTATGCTTGGATCTGCATGTTTAATTGGGTAAGTAAATTGATTGTCTAGATTGATGACTGAAATTTTTCATATCCTAGCTCAATGATTGATTGACTCCCATGGCCTTTGTTTCCCCACATGTCTTGACCACCTTGTGATGTATTGATGGTGACCATTGTGGTTGTTTTGCCTTTCATCCCTAGCTCATCAGTCCTCGCCTGAGCAGTCATCCAGGAGCCTGATCTACGGTCGTCGCTTCGGCGTTAATAGACCTATGGATCTCAACACCCTGCTTTTCTATGCGAGGATGATGAGTGAAGGATGCACCTGTCAACCGTCTACTTCTGATGTTTGTCCTTGGCTGAAGGTTTGCCTTGCGCCCTGAAGTGTTTATTCAACCCTGCAAATTTGATTATTGGCGAAGTTGTTATTTAGACTCGGCATGTTCATATCTCGTTGTTATCTCGTTTTACCCCATTTTTAAATCTTGATGGATCAATTTTTAATCTCTGTGTTTTTATAATTTGTATCCTAGAAATGAAAAAAAAAACGTTTCTGTCATTCCTTTCTGCAATTTTTGCTTGGCCTATGATTTATTTTTCTCCGTGCTTTTAATTCATGAAAAACAAATTATCGATCCCTAGCTGTGTTTTTTTTGGGGGGCTGTGATTTTTTTTCATGCCTTTGAATCAAAAGGGATTACTTTTATCTCTATCTGCGTTGTTGGGTATCCTAGGCGATTGAAAACGTTTATCATTGTCTGTGTTTCTTGTTGTTACCACGAATTTAATTTCCACAATTTTAATACTTAGTTTTTTTTCCACGATTTGACTGTCACGGATTTTTATTTCTGCATGGTTACCACGGTTATATTGTCATGATTTTATTACACAAGTTTTTATTACCAAACTTAACCGCCCACGAAATTGCTCCAAACCGTTTGTTGAGTGGTTGTTAACGCCCACGATTTTTTCTCCCAACCGTTTGCTGAGTGGTTGTTAACGCCCGTGATTTTTTTTGCTTGAAAACATTGATTGAGTGGCTGTTGAAATCACCCACGAATTTAGCCATTTAAATCATAAATTTACTTGTTGGAATGACCACAGTTTTGATAATTAAAAAATGATTGTGTTGCTATAGAAATTGCCCACGAATTTAGCCATTTAAATCATAAATTTACTTGTTGGAATGACCACGGTTTTGATAATTAAAAATTGATTGTGTTGTTGTAGAAATCACCCACGAATTTAGCCATTTAAATCATAAATTACTTGTTTGAATGACCACGGTTTTGATAATTAAAAATTGACTGTAATTGTAGTAGCGCCCACGAATTTTGTTGTTAAAACTGATGACTATGTTGTCGCCTTAATTGACCACGAAATTGCCATGATTTAGATGACTTCTTTTCCTATTATCCACCCTGAATTTGCCACCAATTGTGGGTTGTGTTTGCGGTTGAAAGGCCTCGAGTTTGCCTCAATTGTTGACTGCCCCTTTAACCTGGAAACGACAATAATGGCTATAGCAATGTCTTGGGTCCATTAATTGCTTGATTTTTGCCAGCGAGTTAAATGGTTAACAGTTGGGTAAATGCCTTGTTATTGCTAGATTCATTGTTATGTATTTGTCATATTAAACGCCAGAACAATTGCTACTGCAAGGTTAATGGTCGGTCGTTTCCTTTTTGTTGATAATTGCCATGTTAATTGCAATGCTAAATGCTATATTACTTGCCTTATTAATAGCCATAACAATTGCTACAACAATGTTAATGGTCAGCAGATTCATTCTTATTGATTAAATGCCATAGTGAGTTAAATGGTTAACAGTTAGGTAAATCGCCTTGTTATAGCTCTATTAATTGTATGTTAACAGTCATGTGAATTGCCTTGTTACTGATATATCAATTGCATGTTAACTAACATGTTAAATGCCTTGTTATTGATATATTACTTGTTATGACAACAGTCATATAAACTATCATGTTATTGCTAAATTAATTGTTATGTTATTCATTATGTTAATTGCCTTGTTAACTGCTATATTAATTGTTATGTAACTGCTATGTTAATTGCCTTGTTAAAATGCTACAATGATGTTAATAGTAAGTAGTTTCATTCTCAATGACAGTAGACAACTAGCATTGTTAGCTCAGTCAGTATAACTAGACTACATGTTGAGATTTAATTGTTCATAAGTGTTATAATGATAGCATTCTACTTTAAGATTGTTAATGTTGTTATTTAAGTTAATGACTAGTTGTAACTTAGACGTGCCCCGTCTAGAATGGCAACTCATGTTAAAATAGATTGTAATCATTGACTAGTTAGACTGGGGGATTGGTTGGGTCGTGGACGATGTCGGGAATTGGCTTGCGTCATCCCTTGTCTTCATTCTGGCGCTTCGTCGACCTGTTGTTGGGGTATGGGTGTAGTTTCTTCTTAGTATTCGGTTTCTAGCGTGTCGGATTTATTTAGATTCCTTGGTCCAAATAGGATGTGTTATGTCAAGGTTATGACACATCTATCACCTAGGAACGGCATGATTCCTGATGAGGGGATCATGGCGTGCCCTGGGGGATAGTGGCAAACGAGATCTTGGCCGGAGTAGGTGCCTCTGTGTGAGTGTTTTCAAGTGTGTGAGTTGCTTTTGGCGCAAGGGTTGAACGCCTTCAGGCGTTAGGTCCGCACGCCTTGAGGTTCTAGTCTTTGTTCGTCTAGGCCGTGATGTCGGGACGGGGATGTTGTCCCTTAGCTTGTAGGCGTGGTCGTGTTGTGTCGAGCGGGTAGTTGTCCTCCTTGTTATTTTGCGCATGTTTTGCTAGTTGTCTTTGTGCCTGTGTGTGGTGTCATAGTAACCTGTTGCCTGGACTGCGTGCTTGCGTTCTTCGTCAGTGGTGTGGTTAAACTGTTGTCGTCGTCTCCTCTTGCCTCTTAACTCCTAAAAACAAAAAAAAACAAAAATTTCGCTTGTTGTCATAAGAGGCTAGCAAGGTACCAACATTCTTGCTTGAAATGGGCAGTACACAAGTGAATGAAAAACTATATTTCTCACGGAAAAAATAAGAAGAAAACAAATATTTATGGAAATGGATATGTATGTAATGGACAACACTATATATAGCAATCAAGAAAATATATTATATAGCTTGAATAAATTTACAAATTCATTTATGTTATAATAATTTGATCTTTGAATTTAACTCATTTTATTAGTTGCACAAGACATTGTGGTGCATTCCCAGGTTTCTTTGTAAGTGCATTGACATATTATTAATTCAGACATTGTACTCCAAACTACTACTTTTAGTCTTCGCGCCCTATAAATATGATTTTATAAGCCTAAAAGCAAGCATGAGACTTTACTTGGATTAGGCACTCGTTTTCTTCCATCCAACGATAGGAGGAAGAAGTTATAGCCAAAAAGAATACGCTTATTGGTCCCCTCCCAGTCGTCCACCCATTCAATCAGACGTCCATTTAGAAAGAGAGAGATTATCCTTTCACCATTCTCCAACATTAAAAGTGGAAATGTATTCACTTCACCACTAGAATCCAAATTCATTTATGTTATAACAATTTGATCTTTAAATTTATCTAATTTTATTAACAAACATTTAATTCATATACATCAATTGAAAGTAAAAATGTAATCACTTTACCATTAAAATCTTAAAGAGTGACCTGCTTTCTTATAATATCCATATTAAAACACATCAATCAAGTTACCAAGTCTAGTATGAACTCATATATTTCATGTACAATATAATAAAAATGTAATCACTTTACCATTAAAATCTTAAAGAGTGACCTGCTTTCTTATAATATCCATATTAAAACACATCAATCAAGTTACCAAGTCTAGTATGAACTCATATATTTCATGTACAATATAACATACTTACCTATATATGAAGAGTGGATGTTCTTCTTAATAAAGCAATGCGCTTTAATTGGGCTAAGTGGGAAGATTGAATCTAACATTGAATTGTGTATTTTAGTATTTTCTTTTCTTCATACTTACCAAGTCTAGATGAACTCATATATTTCATGTACAATATAATATACTTACCTATATATGAAGAGTGGATGTTCTTCTTAATAAAGCAATACGCTATAATTGGGCTAAGTGGAAAGATTGAATCTAACATTGAATTGTGTATTTTAGTCTTTTCTTCATTGATTTTAGTGAGTTAGTTATATGAGATTAATGAGTATCAAAACAACAAGAGTGTTGTGGGTGCTTGTGGAATATGTAATGATTTCATTAAGATATTTAGTATTGATATGAAGCTTTTGAATAGTAACATGTAACCTTTTACTTATGTTTTGATTTTGATATTATAAAATTCAACTACCTTTAAAGTTAAATGGATATTTTTTTTCATCTGATATTTAATATCAACATAACTTTGAAAGACAAACTCTCAATATGAAGCTTTTGAGTAGTAATATGTAACCTTTTACTTATGTTTTGATCTTGATATTATAAAATTCAACCTACCTTTAAAGTTAAGTGGATATCTTCTTTCATTTAATATTTAATATCAACATAAGTTTGAAAGTCAAATGGAAATCTCCTTTCATTTGACATTCAATATTAACAATAACCTTGGGGAGGAATGGTCCTTCTAGTCCTTTTGTCAATCTTTTTTTAGGATTATACTTCTTTGACATGTTTCATTATGCATATCATGAATATATTTTATGTATAAGTAATTGTTTTTTTAATCAAAATAAGCATTACCATGAATCAAGGTTTCTTATATTTCTAAACCCTTATCCTAAGTTGGAAAAGTAGTTGTTGTATTTTTATAACTATATTAATTTTTTTAATATATATATAATTGAATTTTTATAAGATAGTAAAACAAAATATGTTTAACAATTGAAATGACGGTTCTTCATATTTTGGAATTTAAAATTTTGCAATAAAGACAAATCATATAGTTTTTTTACATTTTTAATTTACTAATCTAATAATGACATTTTTTTTTAAGAATTTTGCAATAAAGATAAATCATATAGTTTCTTACATTCTTAATTTACTAATCTAATAATGACATTTTTTGAATTTGAATAAATCTCAATTCTACAATAACATAATACAAATATCCACTTTATTGTATATAAAAAGTTTTAAATTTTTTTTATAACATAATACAAATCAATTCTACAATAACATAATACAAATATCCACTTTATTGTATATAAAAAGTTTTAACTTTTTTTTATATCATAATACAAATATCCACTTTATTGTATATAAAAAGTTTTAACTTTTTTTTATAAGAAAAAATACTTTTCTAATATATATTTATAAATTTACTTTTCTTAATTCTATAATTTAAACATATTATTTATACAAATTCCACATTTAAATTTATTAAATAAAATTAAGCATAAAATTTGACTTTATTATTATTATTTTTTTTACAGGAACAGATATGGGATTGTATTCAATTCTTGGCATAATTGCCTCTAATTAGATTACAAAATGTGAGGAGAAGCCCAGTTTTCCTCTCCTGCCACGATCTCAATGGCTCATATACTTATAAATCGGAGGTTTCTACAAATAGAAAACGAATCAATCTCCGTTATTTTCCCTAACTTGTGAATACAGACGAACTGTTTCAGTAAGATGCAAAAAAACATGGAAGTGTAGAAAGTTCTTAAGGAATGGGATCCCAATCTTCGTCCCTGTCTCTTAAAAGGGTGCCAGTGGAAAGAAGAACTGCTTTATTGGCTTCTGAATCTGCGTCCTTATTATTCTCCCTCGGCACATGAAAGAAATTTACACTCTGAAAGGTTTTAATTGGGGTTTTGATTCTTGTCACCAATCTTACAAGTCTGAAGTCTTTGGGAGCGGAATTGTCTACTATAGTTTTTATAATGGGCTGAGAATCGCCAATTACATTTACCTCTTTGATGCCTAGATCCTTGGCTTGCTTGAGGCCTTGAAACAAAGCCAACGCTTCCGCTTGGATGCTGGTAGTGTGTCCCAAGCCCCAGGCGTAACTATGCTCGATTCTGCCTACTTGATTCTTAATGACCCCTCCTGCACCAGCTTTCCCAGGATTTCCTTTGGCAGCCCCGTCGAAGAGTAAAGTGTGATTGAGCTGGTTGTTCATCCAGGCTGAAAAGTCTTTCTCATTTAATCTAATTTTCCAATCTTTGCTTGGTTGTCTTTGCCTTACAACTTCAGAAAACTGGAGACCCAACCAGACTCCCCATTCGAGGTCCTGCTGACTTAAATTGGTTTCCTCAAGTTGATCGCCCGAGCTTTCTTTCAGCTGATTTTTTTATCCTGGTTGTGACGAGCTTCGCAATCTACGCTTGATCTCTGAAAACTCCCTTATTCCTTTCAAGCCAGATTTGCCAGCATATGATCTTTGGCAAAGAGAGCCAGGCTGCATTGAAACCTTCATTTTTTGGCAGAACCCCTGGATAGTTGCGTAGCCATTTATCAAACAGTTCAGTGATGGAGGTGGGTTTGAGATTGTTTCTCCACAGGCCCAGAGCCTCATTCCAGATCTCTTCTGCAAAATTGCATTCCAACATTAAGTGACAGAGATTCTCTTCATTTTCGAGGCACATTATGCATCTGGAAGGCCCTTGGAAGCCTCTTTTCTTCAATCGATCCCCAGTCAGGATTCTATTGTGGCACATGAGCCAACATAAAAAGTCGATTTTTGGAATGGTTGTGTGGCCCCACAGCCCCTTCCAAATCGCAGGGTTAGGAGGGACATGGGGCTGTTCCAACAATTTTTTATAACCAAGAGCCACAGTATAGCAGCCCGATTGAGAGCCCCATCCGCGTTTGTCTTGTCTCCTGGCGTGAATTGGGGCCATTCCCTTTAGGTGAGCAAAAAAAGTGTCACAATCGTGCTTCAACTCCAATGGGACCTGGAGCTTCTTCCAACTAAGCCAGCTATAGTCATCCCTGTACGAGATGTCCCACAGAGTGATGAAGTTGGCGTTGGACATCCATACCCATAGCGCATGCAGACAACTAATTTCGGCAAGTGGAGGATTGTTCATGATGCTATCTTCCCAGATTCTTATATGTTTTCCATTACCCGGAATCCATAACGCGTGGAGGTTGATCAAAGGGGTAGATTTAGCACAGAGTTTGAGGAGATACGATCCAATTTTTGAGAGGGGGTTGTTGAGACAGCGTTTCCTTTGACCGTTGAAGTACTTCTTCCACAGAGCAATTTGCGCCCAACTAGGATTTGGAGCGATAAGTCTCTAAATTTTCTTTGCTCCCATTGCCACGTTTTGGGTGCAGAGGTCTTTAAAATCTAGTCCGCCTTCCATCAGAGGCTTGGTGACTTTGTCCCAGCTTACCAGGGGGATTCTCTTCTCATTTTGTTTACCGCCTTTCCAAAAGAACTTTTGGATGAAATCCTCTATTTTCCTGAGGATGAAAATAGGAGCCAGCATAATAGAGAATTGGAAGATTGGAAGACTGTTGAGGACAACCTTGATGAGCACTGATTTGCGAGCATGGTTGAGCCAAGAGAAGCCCCAGGCCTGGATCTTGAGCTTAAAATTTTCTAATAGTGGGAGCCAGTCTCTGCTAAAGGCATACTTTTGGAAGATTGGAAGGTCCAGGTACTTGAAAGAAGACCAGTTGGAGGAGGCAGCAAAGCGCAAACATCTGGAAATGGTGTTGAGGGCGCTGGCATAAATGTTTCAACAATAGATATGGCATTTCCCTTTGTTTAGGATTTTGCCCGTAGCTTCACAGTAATCATCCAACACTTCTTTGAATCTTGAAGCCGAAAGCATAGTGGCTACGCCCAACAATAGAGAGTCGTCGGCAAACAATGCATGGTTTAAATTTTTTACTCCTCTAGCAATGTTAAGGCCCATGATCTCTTGGTCTAGTTGTTTCTTGTCCAGGTAGAAGCTTAGAACAGAAGCTTGGAGGACGAAGAGGAGGGGAGAAAGGGGACACCCCTACTGGAGCCCTCTCGTGGCTTTAAAAAAATCTGTTGCTCGCCCATTCACCAGAGGAGCGATCCAAGGCTCAGAGATACAAGCCCGAATCCAATTGATGAAATTAATCCCAAACCCAAACTTGTGCATAACATCAAAGAGAAAATTGTGCCTAACATGATCAAAGGCATTTGCTAGATCAATTTTAACAACCATGCCCTTTTCTTTTCGATGCAGGATTGAATGTATCGCCTCTTGTACTAAGATAAAGTTATCCCCGATCTATCTCCCATGGACAAAAACCCCTTGATTCTCCGGGATAATAGAAGGGGGGATACTTTTCAATCTGTTGGCGATCACCTTGGTTATCAGCTTGTAACCAATGTTACAAAGAGAGATAGGGTGAAATATGTTGAAGGTGTTGGCTCCCTTTTCCTTTGGGATGAGGGAAAGGAAGCCAGAATTTGTGCTGCCCCCAAGTTTTTGACAGGCTTGGGATTTCAAAACTAGTTTATGCAAATCCTTTTCAACTATCTGCCAACAATTTTGAAGGAATCTGGCAGTAAACCCATCTGGTCTGGGGGTTTTGTCGAGCTCCATAGCAAAGAGAGCAGCCTTAATTTCTTTTTTAGTGACCTTAGCTTCCATGAGGTGGTTCATCCTATGGGTGATCTTTGAAGGGACCACCTCTAGGAAATTGGTGTTCTGGGCTATCACCCCTTCTTCACTGTAAAGATTTTTAAAATGAGAGAAAGCTGCCCTTTTGATGTTGATGAAATACGTGTGGGTTGTGGCCTCTTCCTTTATTTCTGAAATGGAGTTGAAGCTTCTTCTCACTTGGGCTTGCTTGTGGAAGAAGGAGGTGTTACTGTCTCCCGCTTTAAGCCAAATACTACGAGATTTTTGTCTCCAATATTCTTCCTCCGACAAGCATGCCTTATGATACTTCTGCTGTAAGTCTGCCTCCTTGTCTAGAATTTCTTTTGTGATTTCTGCGTTTTTCGTTTGTAATTGATGGAGCTCAAGATTGACTTGGGCATGCTTTCTTTCAGAAGCTGGATTAGGGAGAGATTTGGCCCAACTTTTTAGGACTGCTTTCACTCTTCTGAGCTTTTCCTCCCAAACAAAGAAGGAAGATCCCTTGATAGGCATCCTCCAACTTTCCTTTACCTTGTTCATAAACTCCGGGTCCTTGACCCATAAAGGGCTAAATCTGAAAGGTATAGGGCCTAGATCTTTTTGGGCCAGGAGTTCAAGCTTGATAGGTTTATGATCTGAAACACTGCAAGGGAGAATATGCATTCTAGCCTCTAATCCTAAAAGGAGGAAATAACTTTGAACGAAAAATCTATCTAGCCTTGCTGCAATATGACCAGGACCGACTCTTTTGTTTGACCAAGTGAACTTACCATTGGAGGGCTTGATGTCCAGCAAGTCCCAATCTTGCATGAGATCCTCCACCCATTCCCTTGCTGGATTCCTAACAATGTTGCCTCCTCGCTTCTCTGACCAAAGCAAGGTGAGATTGAGATCGCCAGCAATGATGACGTTTTTCGGAGTCTCCATTTCTGCCAGATTTCTGATGGAGTCCCAGCAGGCCTTTTTCTCCCCTGCGTTTACTGGGACGTACACATTGAAGAGACTAAAGACCTCCTTTGTATCAAGATGTTGGAGTTTCAAGAATAGCTAGTGAGCATTTAGAGTCTCAGTGACCAACGAGTACTTGCTGATATTCTAGAGAGAACCCAACCCGCCCGAGGCTCCTCTAGCAGAGACGACCAGTCCTCCACCTTTATTCCAAAATTTCTTACTTACTTGGAGGAAGTCTTTGTCCTCCATTTTTGTTTCCTGAATTAGTAGTATGTCTGGGGTTTCTGTCCTTAGAAGGCTTCTCATGGCTTCTTCTTTCACTTTTCTCCCCATACCTCTGCAATTCCAGGAGACAACCTTCATCACTTACCTTTTTGGTTGTGGTGAGCTCCCTTGGAGCCCTGGGTCTAGTTCCTTGTCATTTTTGGGGGTTTTGCCAATAGTTTCTCAAGGGTTTGTTGGCTACACTAGAGCTTATCTTTGTAGGTTTCCTAATCTCTTTTTTCTCGGGTAGACTTTCGACCTCTTGTCGATCTTCTAGCCAAAGTTTGTGTTTCCCCTATTTCTCCTTCCTCCTCTGATTCCTCCGAGTCTTGTTCTTCCTCTTTAGTTTCTGCTTGTTTTTCCTTGAGGCTTTCTGAGGCACTTTCACCTGTTCTCGAGCCTTGGGGGGGTCCTTTGTCAGGGGACGATTTCTTTTGTTTTCCGACCTCCTAGGTTTCCTCTGAGGGTGAGCTTAAGGGCTCGAATTTGTTTGCTTGACCGTTTAGAGAAGGGCTTTGCTGGGCAGAAGCCATCTGAGGACCTTTGTTATTTGGAGCCTCGGATTTGGGGGTTTTATGGGAGATCTTTGACCGCTTAACCTGATTCTAGCCATCCTTCTTCTCTTTATCCATCTCTCTATTACTCGGGCAGCCCCTGGCGAAGTGACCGTAAACATGGCATTTTTGACACTTGAAAGGAAGTTGCTCGTAGTCTAGCTTTTGCATGTGAGTCTAGCGCTCGACATTGATTTTTATTGCCTCCAGAAGTCCCACCTCTAGATCGACCTCGACGCATATTCTGGCACAGTCATATTGGTCCTTATTGTTTTCCCGGTTGATAAATTTACCCAGGGCGTTGCCTATGTGCTTCAGGGAATCCCAGTTCCAGCAATGCACTGGGAGATTCGGCAACCTAACCCACATTGGGACAGCCGTAGGAACGTCCACTTCTGGATCAAAATCCGGCGTCCACTTATTGAGATACAAGCTCTGAGGACCCATAAAATAGGGACCATTCCGAAAGATCAGATTTTTATCCTCTTTTGAGGTGAACTCGAACAGAAAGAAACCTCTCCCTAAGAATCTCCCTAAGAAGTATGAGGTTACACTGTTCTTGATCAAAGGCGTCCAGTTTTTGACCACCCAGTTCTTCATTGTTTTTGGCGAGGGCTAGAGGCCAGTGAACTGTCCCACAAGGGTGCGATCCGCCAGTGACAAAGCAACCTGGATCGGTCTCTCGGGGGGAAGGGAGATTTATGGGATAGCATCTAGCTTTTTCACGAACTTGGCAGCTTCAGTTTTCTTCTTTTTCGGCAGCGAAGCCAGCAACGAGTTGAATGCATCCTCAGCTAGCGGGGGAGGAGGAGGGGGGGGGACCTGGGGTGAGCCCAGATCCTCCATGGCAGCGAGATGGGACCCTAGTTCAGGCGTGCGCGGGCTCACAACGATCCAGCCTCAACAATCCTCTTTTTTCCGACTCTCTTTTGGCATATTACCAAACACTTATTTTTAAATGCACTTGTTACAGTCAACAAAGTTTTTTTTTTAATAAAATTTGACTTTATTATTATTATAAATAAATTTCCTTAAATTTACACTCATCACAAAATTATTTAATAAATAAAATTTCAAAAACTACTTTTAATTTTCCATAATTATAAATAACAACTTAAAAATATTAAAAATATGTGACAAATGAATAACCCATTTTATAAACCATTAAAGTTGAGATATATTATATGTTTAAAAAAAAAAATTATATGAAATATTGTATATACAATTTTTATAAAATAAGGATTTAGGATTTTATTAAAACTATATATTTATTTAAATATGTAAAAATATTTCCATTTGTTTGTAAAATGTTATAAATTTCAATTCTACAATAACATAATACAAATATCGAATTTATTGTATATAAGAAGTTTCAAACCTAACAATTATTTTATTAATATATATTTATAAACTTAGTTTTTTTAATTCTATAATTTAAACCCATTATTTATACAAATTTCACATTTAAATTTATCAAGAAAAAATTGAACATARCAATTGACTTTATTATTATTATTATAAATAAAGTTTCTCAAATTTATACTCATCACAAAATTATTTAATAAATAAAATTTTAGAAACTACTTTTAATTTTCCATAATTATAGATAACAACTATAAAAATTTCACATTTAAATTTATGAAGAAAAATTTGATCATAACAATTGAATTTATTATTATTATTATAAATAAAGTTCCTCAAATTTATACTCATCACAAAATTATTTAATAAATAAAACTACTTTTAATTTTCCATAATTATAGATAACAACTAAAAATAAAATATGTGAAAAGAATTTTATTGTTAGATCATGTCATTAAATATAAATTATTAATTTTTCATAATTATTAGTAACAACTAAAAATATGTGGAAATAATTTTGTTGTTAGATTATGTGACTATATGTAAACTACCTAGTCCTTATGTTAAGCAATACCATTGGCTTTATATATAATTTCATTATAATATAAAATCATTAACATATGCTACCAACAACCGTAATAATGGAGGATAATAATTAAACATAATTATAACAACCACAACTAATAATAGAGGAGTTTCCAAACTAATAATTAGATGGTGATATGGGTGTGCCCGCACCCATAAATAGACAAGTAAAATAGTTAGAGCAATGATATAATACATATAGGCAAACCCCCAAATAGGTTTAAAAATCATAGTATTAGGGATGTTGTAGTGCGGTATTGTTTATGCGTAAGCAAGGATGCATGTGTTGTCATGCCTACATATTTTTCCATTCACCTCATTTTTGTTGCTTCAAAAAAATTGCAAAAAGTGGCATAGTATTCCAAGATATTTGACTATTGAGTTGACCCCCCTCATGTATCATATACATGTAATTTAAAATCTTTAATATTATTGTTTTAAGTAAATGTTTATGTTATATTAGATTGAAAGTAATTTAAAATATTTAATATTATTGTTTTAAGTAATAATAATAATAATAATCTATTTTTAAAGTCACGGCTAAGCCAGCATACCAAATTGGTGTATGAGACCCCCTTGTTTGTGGGATAAGGGATCCCCCTTCGCCCAACGATTTGAGTGGTAAAGTCTACGAAGGTATACATACCCTACCCCCCTCTGGATTTGAACCTGTGACCTCTTAAGAGGAAATACATGTTCTTAACCATTAGGTCGTTTATGTTATATTAGATTGAAAGGCATCTATGGGTTTCATCCATAAACTTTTGCTATAAAAGAATCAAAATTAGGAGTTCTAAGTATGTTATATATACACGATTCTTTACTTTGATAATGATGTCATGATGCACACCCATTATTTGGGTATGAAAATATCATAAACCTTCTTCGAGCCACTCTTACTAGGGGTTTAACTCCCATGGCCCACTTCCTAGTCGATTATTATTTTTTAATGACTGTGTTTTTAAAAGAATTGTGTTTTTTTTTTAATAAAAATTGGGGAAATTATATTAACTGTGTGGATGACTCCATTAGTGTTACAAAAAAAAAGGCCCTTATAGACTGTGTCGAATTCCCTCTCGAGGAGAGTTGATTACAAAGGTGGGGATTGTCATATAGTAAGTAGCATCCCCCGTGACCTACAAAATTTCTGTATGCTAAATTTCCTGGAAATATTCGACAAAAGGAACCACTGAAAAAAGCTATTTGGTAATACATACTGAGATTTGAGCTTAATTACCCTTATCCACTTTTGATTGTTGCATGTTCGCCCCGAATTCTGGGAGGGGATCGTTCAGGTCTGGAACTTGGTTGATCAAGTTTGACTGGACATTCCTTGAGTAACCCTGTTGATCTTTCGAGTTGCTTGAGGGAGGTTGTGATTCATCTAGCTGATCCAATCTTTGCTGCAATATCTCGATCTGCAAGCGATTGGTTTCAATTTGACTACGTTGAGTGTCACTTTCATCTTGAAGCTTGCCTATCAGAAAACAGTGCTGGGATAAGGTCTCCATCTCGAAGGCACAATTGGCGCTCATTGTTCCCTTTGGACTCTTAGGTTGTTGCACCTGCCACAATCAACCTCCCATTCATCCTCTGACCAACTTCCTGATTCGTCCTGCGCAACCGTTGCTTGCTACATTTCATTGTTTCCTGATGAGTGGCCAGACCTGACTGGCTCTTGAGGGTTCTGCATGGAGCCAAGAAGGGGAATAGGGTAGAGGGAGACGTTGGCCTGTGAATGCGAAGAAACTACTTTTAGGGGCACTGGAGGTCGGCTAAAGAGCCGCAAGACAGAACGCAACATGGAGAACAAGCGAGCACAAAAGTTTTAAGAATTACAACGGGAGGAATTCAGGGAGCCGTGAAGAAGCGTGAGGCCAAACCAGGCTCTGAAGATGGGGGGAAAGGGAGACTCGAAAGCCATATAATAGGACTTAGAGTTGGGGGAAGGAGAAACCCGGGATACACGTAACAAAAGCATGGCTTGTCGCGAGGGTGGCGAGGAAGCTAGGATAAATAACATTTGGACTAGATAGAGCAAACGAGTGGATGGGAGTTCCCAGAGGGGCCACACACTGGACAAGGACGACTGCATGATTGTTGAAGGAGGAAATGACGCACTTTCCTGCGAATTCGTGGGAGGATTCCTGCAATCTGCTCCATCCGACGCCATGGAAGGGAGAGAGGAGGTGAGGCTAACGACAGAGGAGATGTTGCGATGTGGGAGTTGAGAGTCCCGTACCACAATTACACACAGATGAAGGAGAGAATCTGGATTTCCCACGCGAAACAGGGATTTCGTAGTATCTGTGATGATGGCCACCTCGTTGTCTCGGGAAGGGTGATCTGCACGTAGCGCCTGCCACCTGGTGGGCCTATGCTTTCTCTGATCCACGTTGACAACTGAAAGCGTCCACCTTATGCTGTTGGGGATGCTTTTCCACTCACCCGGGGGACCCAATCTTAACTGCATGAATAAGCCCCCTTCCCTCTTATTTTGGGTGTGGCTACAATCCTTCCTACCCATGTGCCCAGGAGTTTAGTTTGGGCCCCAAGGGTAACACCTTCTTGCGTCGACCTTCTTCCTATCCAGTGTGATCATCAGTAAAGGGGTGTTAGGGAAGAGACTTTGTCTTTACTTAGGGCGTCTGGGTTTGCCCCTATTGCTGCATTGGCCATCTTGCCAGCTTCACTGTTATTATCCCTTAGTATGTGGTAGAAGGTGGTTCTGATATCTCGAGAGGCCATTCTGGTTCTATCCATGATTTGCTTTAGGCCTGGGTCTCTAGGGTTTGTACCCTTTACCATCATTCTTATTATGGTTTTGGAGTCCCCTAGGACTACACGCTCTTAGATTCCCTTAGTTTGGGCTAGTTTTACTCCTTTTAAGAGGGCGTAGGCCTCTACTTTGTTATTGGTTTCCATCCCCAGATTCCAATGG
>JASDQU010885052.1:55515-67668 GCA_032191745.1 Picea mariana
AATCTCAATTCTACAATAACATAATACAAATATCGAATTTATTGTATATAAGAAGTTTCAAACCTAACAATTATTTTATTAATATATATTTATAAACTTAGTTTTTTTAATTCTATAATTTAAACCCATTATTTATACAAATTTCACATTTAAATTTATCAAGAAAAAATTGAACATAGCAATTGACTTTATTATTATTATTATAAATAAAGTTTCTCAAATTTATACTCATCACAAAATTATTTAATAAATAAAATTTTAGAAACTATTTTTAATTTTCCATAATTATAGATAACAACTATAAAAATTTCACATTTAAATTTATGAAAAAAAATTTGATCATAACAATTGAATTTATTATTATTATTATAAATAAAGTTCCTCAAATTTATACTCATCACAAAATTATTTAATAAATAAAACTACTTTTAATTTTCCATAATTATAAATAACAACTAAAAATAAAATATGTGAAAAGAATTTTATTGTTAGATCATGTCATTAAATACAAATTATTAATTTTTCATAATTATTAGTAACAACTAAAAATATGTGGAAAGAATTTTGTTGTTAGATCATGTGACTATATGTAAACTACCTAATCCTTATGTTAAGCAATACCATTGGCTTTACATATAATTTCATTATAATATAAAATCATTAACATATGCTACCAACAACTGTAATAATGGAGGATAATAATTAAACATAATTATAACAACCACAACTAATAATAGAGGAGTTTCCAAACTAATAATTCGATGGTGATATGGGTGTGCCCGCACCCATAAATAGACAAGGAAAATAGTTAGAGCAATGATATAATACATATAGGCAAACCCCCAAATAGGTTTAAAAATCATAGTATTAGGGATGTTGTAGTGCGGTAGTGTTTATGCGTAAGCAAGGATGCATGTGTTGTCATGTCTACATACTTTTCCATTCACCTCATTTTTGTTGCTTCAAAAAAATTGCAAAAAGTGGCATAGTATTCCAAGATATTTGACTTTTGAGTTGACCCCCCTCATGTATCATATATATGTAATTTAAAATCTTTAATATTATTGCTTTAAGTAAATGTTTATGTTATATGAGATTGAAAGTAATTTAAAATATTTAATATTATTGTTTTAAGTAAATGTTTATGTTATATTATATTGAAAGGCATCTCTGGGTTTCATCCATAAACTTTTGCTATAAAAGAATCAAAATTAGGAGTTCTAAGTATGTTATATATACACGATTCTTTACTTTGATAATGATGTCATGATGCACACCCATTATTTGGGTATGAAAATATCATAAACCTTCTCCGAGCCACTGTTACTAGGGGTTTAACTCCCATGGCCCACTTCCTAGCCGATTATTATTTTTTAATGATTGTGTTTTTAAAAGAATTGTTTGTTTTTTTTTTTAATAAAAATTGGGGAAATTATATTAACTGTGTGGATGACTTCATTAGTGTTAAAAAAAAAAGGTCCTCATAGACCATGTCGAATTCCCTCTCGAGGAGAGTTGATTACAAAGGCGAGGATTGTCATATAGTAAGTAGCATCCCCCGTGACTTACAAAATTTTTGTATGCTGAATTTCCTGGAAATATTTGGCAAAAGGAACCACTGAAAAAAGCTATTTGGTAATACACACTGAGATTTGAGCTTAATTACCCTTATCCACTTTTGATTGTTGCATGTTCGCCCTGAATTCTGGGAGGGGATCGTTTAGGTCTGGAACTTGGTTGATCGAGTTTGACTGGACGTTCCTTGAGTAACCTTGTTGATCTTCCGAGTTGCTTGGCGGAGGCTGTGATTCATCTAGTTGATCCAATCTTTGCTGCAGTATCTCGATCTGCAAGTGGTTGGTTTCGATTTGACTATGTTGAGCGTCACTTTCATCTTGAAGCTTGTCTATCAGAAAACGGTGCCGGGATAAGGTTTCCATCTCGAAGGCACGATTGGCGCTCATTGCGCCCTTTGGACTCTTGGGCTGTTGCACCTGCCACAATCAACCTCCCATTCATCCTTTGGCCAACTTCCCGAGTCGTCTTGCGCAATCGTTGCTTGTTGCATTTCATTGTTTCTTGATGAGTGGCCAGACCTGACCAACTCTTGAGGTTTCTGCATGGAGCCAAGAAGGGGAATCGGGCAGAGGGAGAGGTTGGCCTGTGCACATGAAGAAACTACTTGTAGGGGCACTAGAGGTCGGCTAAAGAGCTGCAAGACAGAGCGCAACATGGAGAACAAGGGAGCACAGAAGTTCTGAGAATTACAACGAGAGGAATTCAAGGAGCCATGAAGAAGTGTGAGGCCAAACCAGGCTCTGAAGATGGGGGGAAAGGGAGACTCGAAAGCCATATAACAAGACTCAGAGCTGGGGGAAGGAGAAACCCAAAATACACGTAACAAAATCCTGGCTTGTCGCGAGGGTGGCGAGGAAGCTAGGATAAATAAAATTTGGACCAGATAGAGCAAATGAGTGGATGGGAGTTCCCATAGGGGCCACACACTAGACAAGGAAGACTGCATGATTGTTGAAGGAGGAAATGACGCACTTTCCTGGGAATTCGTGGGAGAATTCCTGCAATCTATTCCATCCGAAGCCATGGAAGGGAGAGAGGAGGTGAGGCTGACGACAGAGAAGCTATTGCGATGTGGGAGTTGAGAGTCCCATACCGCAATTACACACAGATGAAGAAGAGAATCTGGATTTCCCACGCGAAACAGGGATTTCATAGTATCTGTGATGATGGCCACCTCGTTGTCTCGGGAAGGGTGATCTGCGTGTAGCGTCTACCACCTGGTGGGCCTACGCTTTCTCTGATCCACGTGGACGACTAAAAGCATCCACCTTATGCTGCTGGGGTTGCTTTTCCACTCACCCAGGGGACCCAATCTTAACTGCGTGAATAAGCCCCCTTCCCTCTTATTTTGGGTGTGGCTACAATCCTTCCTACCCATGTGCCCAGGATTTTAGTTTGGGCCCCAAGGGTAACACCTTCTTGCATCGACCTTCTTTCTATCCAGGGTGATCATCAGTAAAGGGGTGTTAGGGAAGAGACTTTGTCTATACTTAGGGCGCCTGGGTTTGCCTCTATTGCTGCATTGGCCATCTTGCCAGCTTCACTGTTATTATCCCTTAGTATGTGGTAGAAGGTGGTTCTGATATCTCGAGAGGCCATTCTGGTTCTATCCATGATTTTCTTTAGGCCTGGGTCTCTAGGGTTTGTACCCTTTACCATCATTCTTATTATGGTTTTGGAGTCCCCTAGGACTACACGCTCTCAGATTCCCTTAGTTTGGGTTAGTTTTACTCCTTTTAAGAGGGTGTAGGCCTCTGCTTTGTTGTTGGTTTCTGTCCCCAAATTCCAATGGTAGCTTGAGGCTTTTTTTCCTCCAGGATCAAAGAGTACCCCGCGCCTGCCTCCCCTGGGTTTCCCTTTGAAGCTCCATCAAAACAAAGGGTATGGAATTTTTTCTTTTCGACCCAAAGGTCTATGTTGAGAATGTTGTGAAGCTTCTAGCTTGATCTTTTTGCTACATAGGTGTGCTTAGAAGCCCTGATATTGAAGCTTTCCATCCAGTCTTTTTCCCGGGCGGTCCACTTGGTTGGGTCCTCTATTTTTAGGGGTTTTGAATTTATGGATTCTGAGAGCAGCAGCTTCACTTTAGCAGCTGTTGTTTGGGGAAGGGAGGCCTTTCCTTGAAAAATGTTCCTGTTTCTTGTTATCCAAATCTGTTAGCAGATAAACTTTGGCATCGCCCACCAAATGTGCTTCAGAGCTGGTTTGTCCTTAAAGGAACCCCGATAGTACTTATCCCAATTTCCCAGTCTAGGGTGGGGAGAAGAGGGCCATCTTATATTTCTAACGAGATCCCCAAAGGCTAAGGTCTAACACTTTCTCGCAAAGCAGCACTCCCAAAATAAATGGCTGATGTTCTCTGGACTGTTTTGGCAAAGAGGGCAGATGAAGGGGCCATGAAAGCCTCTTTTCATGAGGTTTTCCCCTGTTAAGATTTTATCGTGCACTAGAGTCCAGATGAAGAAGTTGAATTTGGGAAGGGAGTCCCGATTCAAGACATTATTCCATTTTGCTAAGGTTTGATAGTCTCTCATGAGCTCAAGGATCTTGTTATAACCCTCTTTGACTAAGTATCCTTTGTCCCCCCAACCCCTGCTATCTGGCAAGGTTTTTTGAATGGGTGCTACCCCTTTCAGAAGCATGGTTAGGCGATGAGTCTGTGCTATCAAATGTTGCGGAACATTCCCCAAGTTCCAGTCTCTCCAACTTCCATTGTCGTTCCAGGCTGAGATGTCGTACAAGGTGTGCTTACTTGTGCTAATCATCCAACGTTTTAGCTCCATAAGATTTCCTTCGTGGGGGTTGAAAGTCACCCCAGAGATTTAGTCCTGCCAAATTCTAATTGTTTTTTCGTTGCCTAGGATCCAGGAGAGGTGTTCTTTGAAAAAAGGGGCGACACTCTTTATTAGTTTCCATATTTGAGAACTTGTTTGTTGAGTTTGTGGATTGTCCATACTCTTTTTTCTTTTACCCAATATGTACTTGTTAGTGATTGCCTGTTTCCACCAGTCATTACCGCATGAGACTATCCTCCACGAGAGTTTGGCTCCCATTGTAGAGTTGGTGATTTCGGGGTCTCTGATTCCCAGACCACCGCTTTTTTTTGGCAGGGTGACTATTTCCTAATTTACCAAGTGGAATTTTTTGTGGTTGGATTTTCCCCCTTGCCACAGAAATTTACGAATGAGCTGGGCCATTTCTTTAAGAATACCCTTTGGGGATAAAAGGGTAAAGAATTGATACAGGGGGAGGTTCGAGAGAACGAACTTGATCAACACCACCCTACTTGTTGATTTAGCCACCGTGAGCCCCATTTTTCCATCTTTTCCCTGATCTTTTGGATGAAATGGTGCCAAAACTCTCTAGGGAGCGCTTTGATGCAGAGGGGGAGGCATAAATAATTGAAGGATTTCTAGTCTTGGGTAATGGAAAAACCCATGATTTGGGATATTCCTACTCTGATGATTGTCGATACATTCCAGGTATAAATTTGACATTTTTCTTTGTTTAGGGTGCCTCCTGAAACTATAAGGAAGGTATACAGGACTTGGAGGATTCTTCTGGCCAGGGTTTTGGAGGCTCCACTTAGGAGAATTGTGTCGTCTGCAAATTGAGAGTGGTTCAATCTTTTTACTCCTTGAGCAATTTTTATTCCAGGAACGTTGCCATTTACGCTTTCCCATTCGAGGTTTCTGTTTAGAGATTCAACCATGGGCACATAGAGCAAGGGAGAAAGGGGGCAGCCCTGTCTTAAGCCCCTGGACGCCTTGAAGAAGGGGCTTGGTCTGCCATTTATTAGTGGCACTGTCCAAGGAGAGTCGATGCAAGAGAAGATCCAATCCATGAAGTTCTAATTGAAGCTGAATTTTCTCAAGACCTTGAAGAGAAAATTATGTTCCACTCTGTCAAAGGCGTTGGCCATGTCTAGTTTTATAGCCATGCCAGAGTCCCCCCAGGAGCTACTGGCATGGATTGCCTCTTGGACAAGAATGAAGTTGTTCCAAATCTGACGACCAGCTACAAAGCCTCCCTAGTTTGAAATAATTAGCGAGCTGAGGAAGGGGCTGAGTTTGTTTGCAATTATTTTAGATAGTATTTTGTAGGAAATGTTGCACCGGGATATGGGTCTGAAGTGATTAAGGGAGGAGGCTCCAGGTTCTTTTGGGAGGAGAGACAGGAAAGAGGAGTTGGTTTCTCCTCCCAACTTTTTTTCTTTGTGGGCGAAGCATACCATTCTTATGAAGTCTTTCTTGATGATGTGCCAGCATTTTCTTTATAGAAATGCAAGGTGAAGCCATCAGGGCCCAAAGCTTTGTCGTCTTGGAATTGGTTCAAGGCTCTGAGAATTTCTACTTCCTCGATGGGTCTGTCAAGGTGGGTGTTGTTAGCCTCAGTAATCTTTCGGGGGATATGATGGAGAAAGGCTTCAGTTAGGAGATCCTCGTTTATGCCAGAGGTGGTGTACAAAGTTTGGAAATGGGTGGAGGTGTACTGCTTGATTTGGGCGATGTCCTTAAGGATTTCACCTTCATGGGTTTTGAGTTCGGAAATTTGATTTGACTAGTTCCTAACTTTGTCTTGATTGTGGAAGAAGGAAGTATTTTGGTCTCCTGCTTTCAACCAGAGACTCCTGGATTTAATCCACCAAGCGTTTTCTTCTTCAACTAGAGCTTGGAGGTACTCTTTGTGAAGTTTTTTCTCTTGGGTGAGAAGGTTCTGTTGAATCTCCATAATTTCCATTTCATCTTGAAGAGCCTCTAGTTGGGACTTTTTGTCTTTTTCTTTGCTATGTGAATTGTTTTTAGCCCGGATCTTTAAGAGATCCTTGACTAGTTTGAGCTTCTGCTCCCAAATGTAGTTTGGAGAACTTGTGACCCACTGGTTCCATATCTTGGATATGGATTGAATGAGCTCGGGTATATCCAGCTAGAGGGGGTTTAGTTTGAAGGGAATAGGACCTCAGTTCTATTGAGATTCGAAGGTCAGTCTTATGGGGCGGTGATCTGAGCCTGCCTAGGGAAGATTCATTGAGCAAGGCTTGTCGGGGAGGGACAACAATGAGTTGCTAATCATAAATCTATCTAATCTTGTAGCTATGTGTCCAGGCTCTTCTCTTCTATTATTCCAAGTGTATATTCCCTTGTTCGAGGCAATATCATAGAGATCTAGGTCTGAGATAAGGTCCTTCAGTCTTTCCCAAAATTGATCTCTTACCACCGAGCCTCCTCTTTTTTCCTTTGAGGCTCTGGTTGTGTTGAAGTCGCCTGCAATAATGATATTCTTGGGGGGGGCTTTCCTTGGCAAGTTCTATCAGGGATTGACAACAATCAATGTTTTCATTATAATTTTTTGGCATGTAAAAATTAATGATGGAAAAAAGCGTACCTGAAGCTTTATTGAGAAGATTTACCATAAGCCAGAATTGGGTTTGCAGTTGCGCTTGTAGGTCGAAATAAGCCATCTTCCACAGAATTATGATTCCGCCTGAAGCGCCTCTGGAGCTCACTGCATGACCATCGCAATTGATCCAGATTTTTTGCAGGTCTTTGAGGGTTTCCTGCTCCCTCATTTTCGTCTCCTGGAGCATGAGGATTGAAGGTTTTTTTGCTTGTATCAATTTTTTGACTTTTTCTTTCTTGAGATTACTTCCTAATCCCCTACAATTCCAGGGGACGATTTTCATCATTTATTAGGGTGTTTGGGTGCCCCCCCTCTTGAGGACTATGAAGTTGTTCCTTTATGTTGGGCTGCCTTGTTCTTCCCATATTTACTATCTTTCTTTAGGGTTTCCTAGATAGTTTTTTGTATCCCTAGTTCCTTTTCTCTATCTGTTGCCGATTCTCTTTTATTTCTGTGTGATTTCCTTCCAGGTCTCTTATTGTTTGTAGTTTGAGTTAATTCCAGATCAGATTCGCTTTCTGAGGAATCCTGTCTTACTTCTTTTGACATTTCTGGATTTTCCATGTTTTACATGTTTTGGGTGTGTAGATATTTTGAGGATTCTCCACTTAGATCCATGACTTATTTTTCCTTCTTTGGGTCTTTGTCATTTCCTTTTCCTTCCTCTTCTTTTCCCTTTATATTGTTTTCTTCCTGGGATTCCCTAACTTCTTCTGGATTGCTGTCTTGGTGAAGCTCTACATATCGATTGTGGCTTGATTCTCCTTTTTGTGGGGATCCAGGACTTTTTTATTTTGGATCAGGAGGTTTTTCCCTTTGATTTTGAGTTGGCATGGGTTGGGTTTTCCCATTTGTTTTTTTCCTTTTTGGTTGTTTCCACTGATCTTGTTTGGGATCTTGGTCCTGCATGTCTTTGGCTCGGGGACATGATTTGGCAAAATGTCCATATTCGTGGCAGAATTTACATTTGAAGGGAATTTGTTCATAGTCTACCTGTTGGATGTAAGACTAGTTGTCCAGGTTCAGTTGTATTGCTTCAGGGAGACCTTTTTCTAGATCCACTTCAACACATAGTCTGGCGCAGGCCTAAAGGCCTTCCCGGGGTTCAACATGATCAATGTACTTGCCTAGGGTGTTTCCTATGTTTCTTATTGTTTCATCGTTCCAGCAGTGGAGGGGAAGGAAGGGCAACCTCACCCATAATGGAACTGCTGAGGGGATGTCATTCTCTGGGCTAAAATATGGAGTCCATTTGTTCAAGTACATTCCTCTGCCCCCCATGAAATAGGGACCACTTCAAAAAATAAAATCTCTATCTTATTTTTTTTCGAACAAAAAGGTGAAGAATCCCTTACCACAGAAGGTTGCCAACAGTTGTCCCTTGATCAAGTTGCGCCAGTTTGCTTCCAACTAGATATGCATGGCTTTTGGGGAAGGCCACAATCCTTTGACTTGACCTATTAGTCCTCGATCTATGAGTCTGAGTGCCAAAGGTTGCGCTGAAGGAGCAAATACTGCAACCTTAGGGATTTCGTTCGCCTTTTTGATGAATCGGGAGGGCGGGGGATTGGGAGCTTTAGCGTATGACGAGATGAGGGCTTGAAAGGCTTGTAGATATGGGGATGGGGATCCCGGGGGCGAATACCCTCCCTCAGAGGGAGCCATTAGAGCACGCGTGAAGGAGTTGTAACTAGCACCGGTTTTTGCAGAGCACAGACCTTAGGACATTATTACGCTAAGGAATGATTCTTGCACTCCATATGAAATTGGAAAATCTTGTTTTTAAGAATTGTTTCTTACAAAGAAGTAGGTTCTTTATTTTTTATGGATTCACCTAACTAAGAAGGTTGTGCCTTGAAAAGGTTATCCCCTTATAGAGATTCACTTCTTGATTCAATGAAGCCCTCCCTTGTGTCCTTTTGTATCGATAAGACTTTTTCTATGTTGGTTTTGAATCTTGATCCTTTTTGAGTGAAGGTGGAGGGACATTATCATGTCCATGGGCTTAGTCATATGTATGATATTGTATGTTGATTCTAGAAGATCTTCAAGTATCCATATTCGAGTTTCTAATTTCCTTCTGGTAGGACATTGTGATGTGGAGTAAGCCAATCTTGTAACAAATGAACCCTCTTTTAGGCCACACATATAATAATAATCCGACAAAATTTCAGGCGTCAACATAGCATCAATAGAGTTCTATCATGATCCAAGATACATGCATGGTGGAACTATTCCCTCAGGGGTTTTTCCCTATCCTAAATTGACCTAGACCATTAGAAATTCAATCGTAGTTCCATAACAATGAGAAATCTAACTTTCCATATCACTGGATTCTAGAGAGAAGTTTGCTACAACATTAAATGGCTCCTTGTAATGTTACATGCTTGTGCCAAAGGTTATTTTTATCATTGAATTTATTTTTGTGCTTGACAATGCGAAAGTCATGTGCAGTGGGCCTTGATTTATGGGTGGGATGTCTTCTTCTCAAGTTGGCTTTAGCAATGAAGTTTCAATCCATTCACTGAAACTTATATTTAGTCTCAATCTAAGTGTGGATGTTTGACTTGTGATCCAAATGGTCATCTTAGTCTACCATCATCTCAGAAATGGTCATAAATCTTTCTAGATTTACAAGTCAAGAACCTTTGACACTTTTTTTAGGCCAATCCTATACAACTCGAAATAAGCTTTCTAACGGCCCAAAAATTACCCAAAACGGAGTTTGTATGTAAAAGTTATGGCCCTAGGAAGTTAATGTACCAACTAGGCCTCTCGAGGTTGCATTCTTTTTGTCACCTTAGCGCCTAAGGTTAGGGTTTTAGATCTTAAATGTTTTGCCTCTCAAGGTTTTTGGCGTTATGTTAAAATGTAGTTTTAGCCTCTTGTTATAGGCATTTTGCAAATGACCATAGTAGACACATATCCTCTCAAAGATAGCTACCACCATTCTAGCCATTATATATGTACACTGTTTTTCACCGATCGTTGAGCACTAGAATTTGGTTTCCATTGTATGTTTGTGCTTCTTTTGTGTATTGTTGTTGTCTTTCCTTTCATTCCCAATAAATCCGAATTCACTTGTCTTGTGAATATTTGAATTGAATTTCCTCAAAGCCATTCAAATTTGTCTCAAGTTATGTGTGTGTGCGTGTGTGCACGCCCTCCAACATGTGTTCTCTCCACAAAGGTCACAAGTTTGAATCAAGAGGGAGTAATGGTATATATACACCTCTGTAAACTAGCGAAGTCAAATCTCTATGCGGAGGGGGTTTGTTTCCCCAGAAACACAAGGTTCTCACACATCAATTTGGTGTCCAACTACACTATTACCTTTAAGTAAATTATTGTTTATTATTAGTAGTATTACACGCATACACACAGTGCACACACCAAGGGAAACCCAAGGGATACTTCCTCACATTCGTGGATGACATCTCTAGTAAACCTATCCACGTAGATTAGTGTGTCTCACCTAGGGGATTCAAACCAGGCACCTGCTAGCACATAACTAGCCAAATGCCCAACAACATTGTCAAAAAACCAGCTGATCTAATCCCTTGGGCTATATTTTTATTTTTATTTTTTAATATTTTTCAAGGAAATAATCAATTTTGTTTAGCCCAAAAGCTATCAACAGTGCTAGTGCTAGTTAAAATTTCCTCACAGAGCATTCCCCTTATTCTCCACAATTTCAAGAAGGAAATCATACTAACCATGCGAGACTCCTCTGCATTTGAACGTGTGACCTCTTCTCAACATGTCGTCAAACAATCACTTCAAACAGATTGAACTAACTCATTGCATGGGTTAACTTACTCAAGGGTTAGCTCAAGCGGTTGACATACTCTAGAAAGTGCACAATGTTGAGGGAGGTTGTGGGAAAACCAATGGGTCCTTTTTGGTTACCGACTAGTTATCCACTCAATGGTCAATCCATCCACCATCTAGTTATTTCGAGGAAATGGGGAGGAGCATTCCCCAAAATAATAATAATAATAATAATCTATTTTTAAGGCCACGACCAAGCTAGACACCAAATTGGTGTATGAGACTCCCTTGTTTGTGGGACAAGGGACCCCCTCCACGTAGCGATTTGACTACTAAAGTCTATGAAGGTATACATACTCAACCCCCCTATGGATTTGAACCTGTGACCTCCAAGGGGTTCACTTAAAAAAAGAAGTCTAATGGGTTAATTTAATCAATATAAAATAACTAGTTAGTACCGTATGATCCCTTTTGTTTAAGAGTGCATGTTGTACTCCAATGACATTTGCCTCAGATACCATTCATATAATGCAAAGAAACACCTAAAAAATTTCCATAGAAAAAAAGTTTTAGAAACATTTTCCATAAATATATATAAAGGAAAATAATTCCAAAGTCAATTAGAAAAACCAATAATCACTTGTTTACATAAACAGAGGGGGAGGTGATTTCTTTGAGTAAAAATTATAATAAAAAGTTATACCTGGACAACAAAATAATAAAAAAATAGAGTGAGAGACCTAATAAACAAGTCAAGTGATTCTCTAATTTAAATATCCACATATTTTTGTTACGTATATACCCATTGTATATATGTTTAAAAAAAGACGGCAAGCATTCTATTTCCATTCATGTTTCCATTGAAAATCAGAGTAGCCCACCATTCCATACCCTACCTGATACTGATACGAGAAAGTCATGTCCCATTCTTCTCGTCTCGTCCACTCATTGTAAACATCATATCTACTCGTCACTTAATATAATTATTAAATGAAATGTGTTTTTCCTACAATGACCCCATGGTCCTAATTTCAAATAATTTACCCATATTCTACTTCTACCTTACCCTTAACTTCAGTTATGTGAGCTAAAGAATTTCCCCTTTCCCTCCCATCTAGACAAAAACACTTGTTACCTCCAATGTTTACCTCCAATGTGCTAGTCCACTTCTGTCCTTATCTCCTTCACTTTATCTCCATCACCCACTACTTTTTTTTTTTCAAATTTCTACATTACATTTGTTTCCCCCACTTACTAGTATCTTTCAAGCCCCACCCGCTCACCTCATTCGTATTGTCTCCTAAATTAATGCTTAGAACACCCAATACCCCACTCCATTCCAATGACTTCCCCCTCCCCTTTTACATGCATATATAACATTTAGACCCACTCTCATCATTGTCC
>JASDQU010885053.1:13221-27065 GCA_032191745.1 Picea mariana
TTATTTTTTACAATACTTTATGTATGATGCACTTCTGATTACATTTTGATTTGGATATATATTGTGTCAAGTTCAAAAATTGCAACAAAGGCTCTTGCTTATTTATTTCTCTCACCACAATTCGCACACATCCACTTAGCTAGTCAGACATCATAGGGGACCCACAGAACCCCCGACGTTCCAAATGCTTACTAAACCTCCCTCCTATTCTAGGGGGAGTTCCTAGTCTTGCCAACTCATCAACACCACCTTCACAGACTCCTGTGAGGGCCACTGTCTTAGGATCAGCTTTGCTTGGTTCCACATTACTTGGGTCCACTTCCCAAATCTCTCTGTCCACTCGTTCTCCTTCACATGGAAGCGGGGGGGCAACTTTGTCTCAAGGGGGAAGTACCAACCCACCTAGCCCCCCTCAAGGGTCAGGTTCACAGAACACTCACACCATGGTTGGAACTAATCCTCTGCCCCCACTACAAATGCCATATTTGGCCTCTCTTAACATACCAGATCTAAGAAAACTCACAAATGATCCTATATTGCATGACCCCACATGGCCTGCAATGCCTACCAAACTACCTTTAGACATCCCCAAGTTTGAAGGAAAGGCAGGTGATGACCCTGCCAACCATGTCATGACTTTCCACTTATGGTGTTCTTCCAACAGTATTATGGATGATTCCATCAGAATACGATTATTTCAATGCACACTCACTGGCCCATCAGCCAAATGGTATGTAGATAAAAAATTGGGGTCCCATGCGACTTTCAAGTCCTTGGCCAAAGCATTTTTTACCTTCTTCCAATTACCAATCTGCCATGACAATGGTCTTGAATTACTCTCTAATTTTAAACAAACCTTAGCCACAAATATCGCTGATCACATTCACGAGTGGCATAGACGACGTAGTTTGTGCAAAGCAGAAACCACCAAACAAGAGTGTCTTGACTAGTTTCTCAGATCACTTGTCTCTCTCCTCGGTAAAGATGTTGCTTCCACCTTCCCTCAATCAGAAGAAGAAGCCATCGGTAAGGCTCAACAATATGACCTCATCTATTCACAGTCAGAGTACTTGTACATAGTACTTCTTGATCTCCCAAAACCCATGCCATTCGGCTAAGACAAACCCAGGATTTCTCACTCAACAGACGGATTGATTGGTAATACCACGCACCACAATCCACAACCCCAACAACCACCAATGTATGGCACACATCAATATCCGTCGGCATATGGGGGCACCTCTTATTACCCCCCACCCCCTTATCAACAACCATACCATGTTGCTATTCCTCCACCCATTAGTGGTCCATCGTCGGCACCCCCAATACACCCACCTATTCAAACAAGTTCGGGTACTCCCTCTACCTCAGCTTATACTCTAAGTACTAGTGAAAGCGCCACGCCTTCCTATGTACCTTATGGATCGTTACCTCCACAAAATCTGTACTTTCCATTCCTTGGTCCTCCACAACCCATGGCTCCCCCACATCCTCATGCTGGGGTGGATTTTGTTCAACCCTCTCCCCATAATATGGAAAATCCGACCCATCAGTCGAATAATGCCAAAAAGAAAGGAAAAAATAGGAACAATAACAACCCAGGTCAAGGCAGGAATTACCCCCAATCGAACCAACCTACTGGGGGCAACTAGAATCAAGGGAATTAGAACCCCCAGGGGGGCAATAACAACAGGTGTCAAGGGAGAAATAAAAATATTATTAAAACCACCTTCCCTTGTGCCCTTTGTGGTGAGTTCGGTCATTATACTCATCATTTCCCCCAAATCGTTGATTTTAAATGGTTGAAAGACTCCGGCAGTCTAGCACATCCTTCAGCACTGCCTGCCCCTCAGCAGGCCCCACAAAAATACATGCAACAACCCCCCCCCCAGCCATGCTACAAAACCCATTCCACACCAAGGTGTGATGAACACCCAATGAGAGAGGCATCCTACCCCACCACAGTTGGGACAGTACCTCAATCCAAACAATCCTGTAGATCATACTATCCTCCTCACCATTGAGGAAGAAATATTTCTGCAAACACGTAATCGTCAATACCACACACCCGCTAAGTCTCCTCCCATTCCCATCTTCCATTAATTTAATAGCTTATAACGGACAACCATCGTCTCCTAAAGGGCTCTTCCAAAATGTCCCTGTAGAACTCGGGGGCAAGGCTATTCTCATCGACATTGAAGTTATCAATGCCCCACTCGATTACAATATCTTGTTCGGTCATAGCTACATGTACCCTATGAAGGCAATTGCCTCGTCCGTCTTTCAAACCATGATGTTCCCCCACAACGGGAAGATCATCACAATTGATCAAGTTTCGCATTACGAGCCTAACCCTTCTGCCAACATCGATAGCATTCTCCCCCTCGTCCATACTCATCCTGAAATGTACCCACTCATTGAAATGGGTCCCAGGATTTTCAAAGACCCATCATTGTTAGGAACTTACCACGATGCGCTACCACTCCTTCATCCTTCCAATCAAGTATGTGTCGTATCATCCAACGAAACTGACATAGAGGATACCCTTCCTCCTAGGGAGTCTTCTATCATATCTAACATCCCACTAGTCGTAGGGATCCCCCCTCATGAGCCTCTTGTGAACTCATCGACTCCACTAGTTCACAATTTCACCTCTCCCCAACGCCATATCCCAGTTTGGGAGACAGTTCCCCAAGCCATCACTCAAATCCCCTTCTTCTACCCTCCACTAGGCGTATAAGATTTCCAAGTAGCCACAACGCTTACCCTCCCTAATATGGTGTTGGCAATTCCAGTTTGGTATTTACATCCACCAGAGATGGTCCCTCAACCATCCCTTCCCCCCCAAATAGAAGGAATACCAATGACCATTCCCATACTCACTCCCACCATACCCCATACACCCGCACTTACAAACCTCCCTGCCACAGCTGGGGGAAAGAGAAAGAAGAAGGATCCCACAACTCCACTTCCCCTACATGTCCAACCTCCTTGCATATTATGTGAGAAAGATGGACACCCAACCAACAAATGCCCATCTTTACCGGAGTTACGTAACCTCATTCAACCCAGTCAAATACCATCACTGCTCACCACTGTAACAAGTACTACTGCTATCTCCCCGAACACAAGTAGCAAAGGATTGCGAACCAAATTCGCATGTGCCATATGTTCATAATATGGACATTATACACACCATTGCCCCACGCTACCTCAGTTCTGACAGACGTTAATCGTAGTACGCCAAAGATTCCAGCAGGCACCTAGTCCAGTTATGTCATCCCCACCAAACATCACTGACATCCACTATGTCATGACTTCGGTCAACAAACACATGAGATGCCCTTTCTCTCTATGTGAATCCTTAGATCATTTTACATATCAATGTCTTATGATCATTGAATATAGGCAACGCCAGATGGCCCTGATTCAAACCCCTACACCCCCTATAGAATCGATGGTTGACCTTACCTCACCACTTGAGATTCTTCATATCATTTCTCCTTAACCAAAGGCACTCCCTATACCTTTGTGGTTCTTGGATGACTTATGCAAGGATTTACTCCCAAATCCCCCCAATTCTCCCACTCATTTCCCTTCGGAAATCTTACATCCAACTACCACTGGTACTCCTCGGTACCTTGATATTTGGTTTATGTCAAGCAAACCATTGCAATCTCATTATGTCATTCCCCGTGCTTATTCATTACCAAAGGACAACCACACGGTGACAGTCACCGATATCACTCTGTTAGACCCCTTGTATTCCCGCCAATTTCACTATGATAAGGACATACTCGAGGAACTAACCACTCCCGACTACCCATGGGATGCACTACACCACAGAGTGCTCTTCTTTTCATAGGAATCCTTCACACCTCCTAAACAACACCCCATATACGCAGTCAAAACCAAGGATTTTATCCCATCAGGGGATATCGACTGGTTCAACAACCCCATCCTGGCCCCTGATGCTTTTGAAGAAGGAAACATGGCCAACATTTCCCTGACCATAAAAATCAATATTTCCATCAAAAATGGATTCATCGAGGAAATCACCATTGGCACCGCATGCACTCCTCAAGAAATCACCACCTATAAAGCCCTCTTCCAAGAATATAGGGATATTTTTGCTTGGTCATACACAGAGATGCCTAGCCTTGATCCCTCTATTGTCGAACATTGCATCGACACCTGGCCTGACATTACACCAGTTCATCAAAAACAATGACCGCTACACCCATCCAAAGAAGCGAACATTAAAGTTGATATTGACAAATTACACGCAGCTGGGTTCATCTACCCCATTGCCTATACCTCATGGGTTTCCAACCATGTACCCGTTAACAAAAAACAGGGCACTATCCGCGTCTGCACGGACTTTCGTGATCTCAATCACGCCTATCCCAAAGACAACTTTCCAATGCCTTTCATAGATCAAATTATCGACGACTGCACAGGCCATGAGGCTCTATCCTTCATGGACGATTTCTCTGGTTATAATCAAATCCAAATCCACCCAGTTGATCAATACAAAACCGCATTCACCACCCCTTGGGGTACGTTTGTGTATCGTGTCATGCCTTTGGCCTAACGAACGCTGGCGCAACTTTCCAGCGGGCTATGACCTACATTTTTCATGATCTAGCTCATATCATCCTCGCATACTTGGACGATCTCACAGCTCAATACAAAAAACACACCAACATCTTGATGATTTACGGATCATCTTCCAACGGTGTCGTCAGTACAACATCTGCTTGAACCCCCTCAAATATGTATTCTGTGTCACTACTGGGCGCCTCCTCGGATTCATCATTTCCCAAAGCAGTATTACCGTGGACCCCCTAAAATTCCAAGCCATCACTGAAATCCCACCCCCCCCACCCCCCAAATTTACACCAACTACAGAGCCTACAAGGAAAAGCTAACTTTCTACAATGTTTTGTCCTAGACTATGCCACTCGAGCACACGGTTTCCTTCACTTGCTCCGCCATGACATCCCATTCCACTAGGATGAACATGCCCAAAAAGCATTCAACGATCTTAAAATGGCACTCTCCAACACCCCTTTAATTAGTGCACCTGACTACGATCGCGACTATATCCTCTACATATCAGTATCAGTTGTCTCAGTAGCAGGAGTTCTCATTCAACTCAGCGATGACGATCGCAAGCATGTCATTTACTACATTAGTAAAAACCTCTCAGTGCCACCCTTGAAGTATAAGCATGAAGAGAAACTATCCCTATTAGTTGTCCTCGCAGTCCAGAAACTGCGTCATTACATTCTTCTTCGCATGACTAAAGTCGTAGAAGATTCCAACCCTATGCAATACTTGCTCAGTCGTCAACAAATTAATGTCAAAGTTTCTCGATGGATTGTTATCCTTCAGGAGTACAATCTTGAATTTTCAACACCCAAGAGAAAGAAAGCTCTCATCCTTGCCGAACTTGTCATGGCCTTCCCCTTTGATACTACTAGTGCCCCCATCAATACCGACTTCCCTTATGAACATCTCTTTTATATCACTTCAAATGATCCTTGGTATGGTGACCTCCTTGTCTACCTCCGAACCCAAAAGTTCGGTAACCACCTCTCACAAGATGATCGTTGTTGTATTCGCCACCAGGCCCCCTACTATCTCCTCATTGGGGACATCTTATATTGGTGAGGGTTCGACACCATACTTCATCGATGCTTGACTATTGACGAGGCCAATAGAGTCTTGAACAACTGCCACAATAGCGCATGCAGGGGCCATCTTTTGGGAATGTCCACTGCTCAGAAAATCATCCGAGTAGGTTATTTTTGGCCTACATTGTTTCATGACTGCATTCATGCCATGAAGCAATGCAAGAATGTCAACTTTACACCAACAAAGCACGAGCACCACCTACTCTTCTCCACCCAGTCATTACTGCAGGCCCCTTTTGTAAATGGGGCATCGACTTCATGACTTGTAATCCCCCATCCAGCAATGGACACAAATACATTGTTGTCACAGTCAATTACTTCACAAAATGAGTTGAAGCCATTCCCACCTTCAACAACACTGCTAACACTACAACACGTTTTTTCTTTAATCATGTCATATCCCTCTTTGGAGTACCACTCCAACTAGTTTTTGATCACAGGAAACATTTCGAGAATGAGATTTTTATCGAACTCTCATCTCGGTTGGGATTCTCCCACGAGTTTGCCTCACCATATTACCCTCAGTCTAACTAACAGGTCGAAGCAGTTAACAAGGTCCTTAAGACCATGTTGCAGTGCATAGTTAACAAACATAAGACCAATTGGCATCATATGTTATTTTCTGCGCTATGGGCTTACTGAACGACTGTGAAAATGGCCACTAGTTTCACACCATTTCATCTAGTCCATGGGGTTGAGGCCACTCTTCCCATCGAGTGCAAAATTCCTACCTTACGCACCACAATTGAGATGTTATATGACACTGCTCCAATGGAGTAGTAGTTGTTGAACTTAGAGTCCCTGGATGAAGATCGTCGATCTTCATTACAGAACAATGAGGCAGCCAAAAAATGGTCAAAGGCCACCTTTGATTGCCATTTCAACCTTCGCTCATTTCACGAAGGTGACCTCGTCCTTGCTTATGATATCACTCATGATACCCCCGGTCATGGAAAATTCGAGTCACTATGGCATGGCCCCTACATTATCCAACATTGCCTCACCAAAGGTTCATATATCCTGGCTTCCCCCGAAGGCCTCTCTCTCAAAGAACCCGTCAACAGGTTATACTTAAAGAAATTTTACACCTAAGAATAGCCATTCTACATTAGGTTATTTATTTTATAGTGTTTTTAATCTTTTTTCCATCCCTCACATCTAAACTACCATTTGTGTTATTGACAGATGCTTCCTCCACCAGCCTACCACATCAGTTATGCCGATGGCACCAGCCGATGGACACAAAATCTCGCTTCGGCAACTTGGGCCCTCTATACCCCCTCACATGAACTGCTCCACTCTAGCGGCATATGTTTGGGTTCAGCAACCAACAACTAAGCTAAATACACTGTCAGCATTGGCCTCCTCTCCAATGCCCATCATCATCATATTCGTCACCTTAGCATCTTTCTTGAATCTCAACTAGTCATCCTCCAGCTCAACAATGTGTACCGTGTACGCGATCCTTGCCTCTTTCGCAAATACCTTCAAGTTAGACTTTTATCTCGACATTTTGATTTCATTACATTTACACATATTCCAAGACAATTGAATCAAATTACAGATAACTTAGCTAACATTGTATTAGATTGGCATATATCACATCAAGATATCTCTACACACACATAAACCATCAAGAACATGTCACAGCATATATAGATTAGACATCATCAACACATTAAAAAACACATGTAAACATCACAAAGACCCAAAAAATGTATACTCATATATATATATATATATATATATATATATATAAATCGGTCACTAGTGCCATCAAAATGTTTACATAGATACATCACATACAAAATCCGTAGGCCAGTGGAGCACCTCAGTACAAAATTGGTCTCCCTACACATAAATGGGATCACCAACCTATATACAAATACAACCATACATTGAATGACACTCAAGGTGCCTTTAGCGCACCACCTCCTACCCCTCCCTCAGGCGGTGGTGCCCCACCCACTACTGGTCCATCCGGACCGGGAGGTAACCGTCCGGTCATCGCAGCACCTGTTACTGCTTCTCGCCGCACCATGGCCCCCCACATCATCGAAACTCCCACACACTGGTCCAGGATGCCCTCATCCTAGATGCGTGACCACATGCCCTCAGGCACACCCTGTAGCACCGTCTCCAAGCGATGGTGAATATCCTCAAAATCTCCCCCAGCCTCCGCCAGAGGAGCATGCAATGGCCCGGCACCAGGGTCATCAAAACAGTGTCTCCTAGTTTCTTTCTTGTCACCAGCTAGTCTTGCCTCGGCATCCTCACGCTGACATCTCTCTCCTAGTCGTGGCCCTCCCCGCGACAGTCTCCCCGGCTCCTGGCGAGCCAGCGCTCTCATCATCTCAACCTCGTGCCCACAAGGTCCCACATCTGCACATACAAACAACCAAACGATAGTATCAACATCTATACAAAATACATATGTTATGCTATCTCAAAAATCAACATATCAAAATCACAAACATAACTCGATGATCAAACTCCTCCCCTTGAGGTAACACCATGTCTAGATCACCCCGGAAGTTGACACCATAGTATGGATACTGCAGTATGACCTGCGGCAACTATTGCCTCAGCCGTGAACAAATGGTCACCCTCGCCATCATCGTGGCAAACTAAAATCATCAACCACCACCTCATTCACGGCTCTCGCGCACCAGGAGCACCCAATAAAATCCTAGGGTGCAACATCAGCACCCTCTCCAAAAACCAGGCCACCATGATGGACCCAAAGGAAAAGTCCCCTGAGTCTGTAGACTGACATCTATCCAGCTTCCCTACCATCTTGGCATGCAGCATCAACCCCCATACAAAATTCTCGCAGGCCAGTGCCCTCCCCATAACCCTCAACTGACCACCACTGATCCGCTGAGTCGCAAGGGACCCATATACCCTCACAATCATCACTGCTACACAGCGATGAGCTAAAGCATCCATCGCCCCAATACTCATGATGGATCCCAACATGTATTTCTCGCTCGAGTAGTACCTCCGACGCAAGGTCACTAACGACACGCCCGCAAGTAACACCAGCTCCGCCGGTAGGGGTGTTCCCCGAAAAGGGATCCCATTTAGAAAATATATGTCCTCCACCGTAGTGAAGGCGATCTTCTCTCCCCACACCATAAAGAATTGCAGATATGGACTCCACATCTAGATCATAAACTATAGGAGATACTCATGTGCTCGTATCAATGGGTACTCAAAGAACTTCAGCAGCCCACGGGCTGCCAAAGTCGCGCGAACCCCCGGCTCATCAATAGCCATAGCATCCCTCAGTTGTGACCAGTCTCGCTCTCGCCAATGGACTGGCATCATGCAAATGATCGCCTACAACTACATAATACAATCCTAGGTCAACCATATTGACCATAAAACACATTAAAATATCCAAAAAAGATAATTTTTTCACCTGTCAGCCTTGCCCCCAAGGCACAATTGTTTAACCCACAGGCGCGCACATGTGCGTGCCTGTTCACCCCACAGGTGGACACATATGCACGCTTGTTCACCCCACAGGCACACATGCTGGTGTGCCTGTTTAACCCATAGGTGTGCATGAGTGTGTGCATGCCCACCCTACAGGGGCACCTCCATGTGCCCCTGTCACGAACACAGGCACACATCACAGCGCGCCTGTCCACTACATAGTCGCGCACCCATGCGCAGCTGTGTAGCAAACAGGAATGCATATCATGCGTTCCTTTGTCCCCCCTAAGGGAACACCCATGTGCAGTTATCCGGATAATAGGTGTGCACCCGTGCGCGCATATTTCCAGATTGCCCACACCCATAACATCCCCTTGTACAGCCCTCCGTACAGGCCCTGCCCATAAATTGAAAACCTACTTCTATGCAGGACGATAAGACCACTAACCTGAAGCTCGTTGGTCCTGAATTGGCTTCCTCGTCCTCCCAAAATATCCAAATCTCCTCTGAATACCTCTCGTCCAGTCACTCTGGCAGCAAGTACAAATGAGGTGGAAATGTGGGCCCTACAACTATATATAGGCCTTTCCGCCAAACTTCCAAACACCATTCCAGGAGCTCCAGGTGTCCGTTTTTTTATCTGTCTTCAGCCACGGGATCAGCATCGCGTCATCTACATCAAGATAGTCTTGGGGCTAGTTTTTATCCTTAGCCCTTGGAGCGCCATTTTTTCATACCCCATCCAAGTACGCATGCTCATGTTCAAAATTATCAAATAAATGCTTATATGTTCGATTCTCTTCAGATATTGTTCACATCGGGTATTTGGTTTTCATGTGTGTAGGTATTTGGTCATCATACATCAATGCAACCCCTTCAGGTATATAGTCATCATTGGCATGTAATCATTCCCTTTGAATCTCAATTGCATCTCCAGTCACACCCTCTGACATTTTCTTCTAGGATCCCCATCTTCGGCTCTACAGTACCGACACCTCCATTGCATCTTAGGTACTATCACCCGGTAGCACTCTCCCCCACATGAGTTGTCCCATTCATAGCACCTTTTTGCACTTTGACACTCATGTCATTTTTCAACCCTTTAGGGATGGGAGTCCCGATAGTCTTACATCATGTTGTGAATCAACCACATACTCCTTCTCCTCATTTTGCTATCTTTCACAATGGACTCCTAGATTATCTCTTCAAGGTTCTATTTTGACTGCACCTCTGTTGTATCATGAACCCTCCATTTCATCCACAATCAGTTTGCCCCTCTAGAAATTTCCCTCCATTTCATCTACCTCATACAAAAACCCACCCATGGGGCCCCCACCTTCCACCAATTCCCCAAGCTAATTGTGCCCTAACCAACCCAACCATACTACATTGGGGCACCCGTTTTTGTATTTGCACACTCCCCCCAAATTATTCTTTATTTGTTTGGTACATTGTAAAAAGCCTTTGTTTCTAGCATTTACATACCTTTTCATCGTCACCTTTGGCGACCTTCTTCCCTTTTTGGCAAACAAAACCCATGTCGCCCTTGGTTGGGGCACTCCTTATCATCTACCCCTGCTGACATTGTCCATATACTCCAAGTACCCCACAGGCCACTTACCTCTTCTCTCTGAGTTTGTTCACTTTGTCCCGCCTCTGGCACAACTTATCCCATGTCTTGTTGTCCCCCTGACACTCGACCTAGTTGAACGGTTGCGGCCACTTATACTTCGAATATACCCCCAACCAAGGGTAGTCTTGAGTCTTCATACATCTTGACTTCGACCATTTACCTCCTTCAGTTCCTAACCTCACCTAGTAGATTTCATGAAGCCCTTTGCTTCTAGGAGTCGTGTCCCCCTTTTGTCAACATCAATACAGTTTTCCAGAAGGGCGACGGTATCTTAACTCTCATTACCTTTCCAATCATAGGTCTCAGATGCCATAGGGAGAACCACAATTTCTTCCTGCTGTCGTTGACCCCTGTAACATTCGACTTCAACACTTTCTCATGTTATGGTGGGTCTTACTTTGCAACTATTGCAGTTATTTCTTATATTTGTCGAAGACCTCCGAACTTGGTTGGGCTATCAATGCCTACAGAATCCATGATGTTTCTTACAGATGTCACTACCTACTTTTCAGAGTATGTTCCTCCACAGAATTGTCTTCTTCCTTTATCACGACCGCCCCCGAGGGCGCTGCAGTTGTCTACATCAACACACCATTCCTTTTTGAGTTAAATGACATGAGCATGGGGTATGCCCGCCTCATTTGTAGACAGTTTATTTTTACACACCTTATGGAAGGTTGGGTTCTATAGGTTCCCTTCTCCCTCCAACGGGTAACTCTTGACACTCTCCCTATCTCTCTCTCTTACAACAACACTCTCAGTAGAAGAAACATTGATGAATTTCGGCTATACGTATGCTCCTAACCTCATCCATTAGGGGGCATCTGTTATCAGTGGAATTTCGTCCGCAAATGGTTACAAGAATCCAGCATCGTCAAACAGTTATGAGGTCACCCATGGACCAAAATTACAACAAAATAATTTCCAAAAGGTCCAAAACTATACAACCAGTGACAAAATTAAAGTGCGCTATGACTACACAGGGGTCGCGCACACATGCGCAAAACAGAAACGTAGGAAAAGCACACATGCGCCTGATGCACGACTATGGTCGCTAAAATCCATGCATATCTGAGAATGGCGCATTTATGAGATTGGTCGGCCTCCCACCCACTTCTGGTTCAGCTTCCAAGTTGATTTGACACCCAAATCTCGACTGGATCTTACTGGGTGGCTGGTCAAAGACCTAAAAATTCCCTAATTATCCTCTTTTCACACTACAAGTTGGTTGCACAATACCTCAAAGAGGTGATATAAAACAAGGCCATGGGTGCACTTAGTTTTCAAGGAATTTCATTAGCAAAGTTATGCTGCTTCTATTCTCTTGAGGAATCCTCTATTCTCATCAAGAGTATACTAGCACCATTACATTGGGCAATCCATCTCACCTCTTGAGTGGATTTGTTTGGGATTCTTTTATCATTTCATTCAAAGTTGTAAGAAGAGCTTATTTGTGGGGGTCCAAGAGCCCTCCCTTGAAGGAAGAAGGGACTCATAGTCCTCTTTCTTCTTGGTGTTTTCTTTCACTAATATAATCCTTGCCATTGGTGACATGAGTCTTATTGTCTTTTTGTTCTTATGTCCTTATGCTCAATAGTTTAGTTGTTCTTTTATTTCTTAGTTTAATTCTTAGTTGTTCTTTTATATTTCTTTCTCTAACCCTTTTCCCTTACAGTTGTCTTGCTTAGCTAACCCAACTAAGCTTGTAAGCACCTCTGTTTTGCTCACTAAGGTGATGAAAGAGGCACAAAAATTTCCATTGGAAAAAAATGTTTTTTCAAATAGGTTATGTGAGGGGGATGGCATTTCCAAAGTAATTCTCACTTGGGCAGTTTTTCCGAAGACACTTGCAAGGTACCACCAACCAGAGGAACTCTGTGTATGGTAGGGCATAAGGAGAAATGCAAGGGCCAGGAGGAGGTGCAACCACAAAGGATGAAGGCTAAGAAGGTAAAGCTAATGACAAACCACACAATGTGTATATTTGAGGCAGCTTGAGACATAAAATTGAGAACAAGGGTCGGTTCATGGACCAAAACATAGAAATAACTTGTTATTTCCTGCACCAAAGACACTCAAAGATCATGAACTGTAATAATAGTGGATCAAGGTCTATGGTCACATTTTCTTGTACAAACACCACAAAAAATCTTTTCCAAACACTTATATGCTCAACAATTAATATTTGGTTTGTGTAGTCAAGGAATGTTGCTCTCATTTATGTTTTTTATTTGCCAAGGTTACTTGTAGAAATAAGACAAAGAACATACATATGTCAAAAAGGAAATAGCCCAAAATATAAATTGAAAACTGAAATGCTAAATAAATTCAGCACATAAATGCTAAAAAAATTAAAGTAAAAGTTTATAATGAAAACATTATACCTCCAAATTGAATATTCAAAGAGAAATGTCGATATCTTGGACAATTAAAAGCTTTTTCATACAAAATGAAAGGTGTTCCTAGATGAAAATGGTACTTTGGACACAATGGAGTCATTCAATTATCTAAAAATTGCTCATAGAATGCATAAAGCATATAGCCTTTGTTGTATGCAATGATACATGATGAAGATTTCAATAAAAGAAGAGTGAATCTTCAAAATCGATCTAATACCATTTTTAAAAAATAGGGTATATCCACACAAGTCAAACACTTTAATACAAAGGTTCACACATAGATTAAAGATCAATTCACATGTGTTTACATGGTTAAAACCCTCACAGAGGGAAACAATGAATGATGTCATCATTCGATTACTACAAAAAAAAAATTTACATGAACATCTCTCACAATGAAGAGAATCATCCACTTCTGACCCTCCATGTTTTTAAAAAAGAGATCATGGACCAATAAGATATTAAGCTATGTATTAAGTATCATTAACATAAAAAAGGAGTGGATTCTCAAATCTTGATATCTTTAATTTCAAGTTGAGTTTAGTTAAATGTGGTACAAAATGCATCTATAATAAAAGATGTTGATTAATACTTTGGAGTAAAAGTGTATTCATTGATATGCATTTTAAAATGAACTATATATTTGGTTTCATGTATTAATAAAAAAGATTT
>JASDQU010885054.1:13800-33143 GCA_032191745.1 Picea mariana
TTCGTGATCTTCCGCTTCAACAGATTGAAGCTCTTCTCAGCCTCTGCTGTCCAATGAAAAGACTTATGTCGCTTCTTTACCGTGTCCATCATCGTTGTGCTAATTCCACTGAAATTCCTGATGAACTTTCAGTAGAAACTAGCTAAACCATGGAAACTTCTCACCTAGAAAATATTTCTCGGTGATGGCCAATTCTTAATCACTTCCACCTTGTCTGAATCCATCTTCAACTCATTCGCTGAAATAACAAAACCCAAGTAAATGAGCTCTGTCTTCATAAATGAGGACTTCATATTAATCAACTCCTGTTGTAGTTTTCTCATCACAATGGCCAAATGCTTCAGATGTTCAGCCTCCGATTTACTGTAAATCAGTATGTCATCCAGATACACAATAACGAACTTCCCGATGAATTCCTTCAGGACTTCATTCATCAGCCTCATGAATGTGCTAGGTGAATTTGTCAAACCAAACGGCATGACCAGCGATTCGTACAAACCTTCGTTTGTCTTGAATGCTATCTTCCATTCATCACCTTCCCTCATGCGAATCTGGTGATATCCGCTCTTCAGATCAATCTTTGAAAAATAATTTGCCCCGCTCAGGCAATCCATCAGATCATCCATTCTCGGCAGTGGAAACCTATACCTGATGGTAATTTTGTTGATCACTCTTGAGTCGGTGCACATTCTCCAACCTCCATCCTTCTTTGGACTAAGCACTGTCGGAACAACACACGGACTCAAGCTTTCCCTAACCAATCCTTTGTTCAACAACTCCTGGACCTGCTTCTTGACTTCTTCATTTTCCTACAGTGTCAATCTGTACACAGCTTTGTTCGGCAAACTGGCTCCTAGGATGATATCGATGTGATGGCTCACACTTATCATCAGTGGTAACGAATGAGGTAATTCATCCACAATGATATCAGCAAACTCTCCCAGCAGCTCCTGAATCTCATCTGGTAAATCATCCACTCTTGTGCTAGTCAGGACAATTCTCGGCTTTCTGACCACAAAGAATTGTGGATCTTCTTTCTTCTCCATATCTGTAAGAAGTTCCTTCCCACTCATGAGAAGTATTGTGTTTCTTACTTCCGACTTCACTTCCTTATCCTTTATCGAAAGCAACCTGTGTGTCCTCCCATCCTTCTCTAAAGTATATGTGTTCATCCTCCCATCATGAACCACATTTTGGTCATATTTCCATGGTCTACCCAGCAATAAATGACATACATCCATGGGAATGACATCACACAAGACCTTATCATTATATCCACCTATCTTGAATTCAACTAAACATTGTTTAGTGACACTCACTTGATGTCCCTTCTATAGCCATGAAACTTTGTATGGACTCGGGTGATCAGTTGTCTTCAGCTCCAACTTTTCTACCATCTCGGTCGAAACACGATTATCTGTACTACCACTGTCAACAATAACCTTGCATACCCATTCCTTGGTTTTGCAAGCTCTCCTGAACAGTCTGGTCCTTTGTGCTGAGTCCTCCACCTCCTTCCTAGGTGTTAAGAGAACTTTAAGCATCATCAGCGACCTTCCACCTTCTGTGTCTTCATTCTCAACATCATGCCTCTATGCTTCAGCGATGTGAGCTTCTCCACTATCCTTCTTTTTCTCTATACACTCGAATGACTTGTGCCCATTCTTTCCACATGTGAAGCATGTGATTACACTACCTTGGCCTCTTCCCCTACCTCTGGTACGAGGAAAAGTTTTCGTGTCAGCATAATCTCCTCTCTGCTCTGTATGTTGTCCTCTTTGTTCGACATGTGGCCCTCTGAGTGAGGTTCCACCTCTTTCAACTTTACCCTGAGGTTTCTTCCGTTCCTCCTTGGGCTTCCGATATTTCTCCTGGGCAACTGCCTTGCCTCTGGGCTGACTTCTGCCTCACCCTCGCTGACCTTTCTTACGGCTCAGCTTCTCTTCGGCTTTCAAAGCCATATGATAAGAATCCTCCACTGTCCTGATGGTAACCATGATTAATTCATCCTGAATGTCGTATCTCAGACCATTCAAATATCTGGCAACCTTCTCATCATCGCTCTCGCGATGACCTTCTCTGATGTTCAGTCGATAGAATTCCTCAGTGTATTCTTTCACTGTCATCAATTTCTGTCTCAGGTTCTGCATCCTCCTGAACAATGTGATTTGATAATCCATTGGGATGAATTTCTCTTTCATCTTTGCAATCATTCGATTCCAGCTTTTAATTTTCTGCTTGCCTTTGGAACGTCTATCTGCTTGAATCTCGTCGCACCATAATGCGGCATGTCCCTTCAATCGGGTGACATCATGCCTAACCTTTTTACCCTCTTCGATATCCTCATAATCGAAGTAGGTGTCAAGATCTATAATCCAGTCCAATAACTCCTATGTATCTAGGCTTCCTTCATAAGCTGGAATGTCCATCTTTGCCTTCGCACCCATCTTGGCGATGGCTTTAATCAGTCGCTCATTGGCTGCATCTTCAACTGCAACTTCCCCTTGTTGTTCAGCTTCAACTTCACCTTCAGAGTCACTTAAATCTCCCGCACTAGCTGTGCATCTCTGCGCTGCCTCCATATCTTTTAATCTTGCCTGAAGATCTCACATTTGCCTCTCCATTTCTGGATTTCCTACTGGCCTGCCTCTTCTTCGCACCTACCTGTCTTCTGGGTTAGGTGACTGTATTTCTCTCCTCGGCGGCATGGTGAAATTTTATCTTCTTCTCTGCTATAGAAAATAGAGAGACTTTCTTGCTCTGATACCACATTGACTCCAAACGCGCCACCCAACTCGGGCAGGTCTTCTCCCACAGGACCTTCTTCTCCTCTCGGCCCTAAGAACTCAAAGGTTCTCCTAATTCCGTATCGAGAATCTTCCTACTGGTAGATTCTCTTCTTGCACGATCCCCTTCCTTGACTTCTCAGAGGATCAGAACTCACGACTTCGCTAGTCCAAAGGTTGTATGCTGGGTCCTCGGATTCCCAAGACCTGAGGGTCAGTCAACTCGCTGACTGTTCCCTGAGGGATTTCGCTACTAGTGGCCTCACTACTCGCGATACCAGACTTTTGATTCTCCAACCTCCGATACCTGAGTACCGAAACTCTGATGCGCACGTGTGACTTGACCCATCCACACCCGTCACTTCTCTCGGGACTTCTGCACTGTCGTGACCTCGCTCCCTCGCGACTTCACTCCTCGCGAGGTTGAATAACTTCCCCGTCAACTCTCGAGGTCCGAGGTGCCGAAACTCACGACCTCGCTCCCTCGTGACTTTGGATACCCATGGCTTGGGCTCTCACTCTACGAGCTCCTGAGTTTGCGAGATCCTTAGATATCTGCCATCTGTCCTTCTCGGATGGACGCCCTTAATCCTCTTGCCACTTCACCGCCTCACGTACTCGTGCCTCGCTACTTTGAACACCCAATGCTTGGGCCTTCACTCTGCGCGCTCCCGAGATGCAAGGTGCCACCTATCCACTTGCCAACTTCTGTGGACCCACACTATCCTCGGAGCAGTCGAGATCTCGCTTCTCGCAATCTCGCGACTCTCCTTACCAAACTTAGGACACTTTTCTCACGAGGTCCCGATAGGCGATCTCGTGAACAATCCAACGGCCCTGACCAATTTGGATCAATGGTGCTTCCCCTCCTGAGCTTTGAATCCTTTCCACGCCTGCGCTGTAACTGCCATGCGCTTCCGAGAGATCCAACGGCTTTCGAAACTTCGTGAAATCTCTTCCAAAGACTTTGTCTTTCCATTCTCCCTTTGAGGATTCTGCGAAATAAAGAAGTGTCCCTCCATGAGACTCGGTTGCTCGCTCGTCAACCTGCGACGCTTCCTCTGACTTTCAACGATACTTCCCTGCACTTATCCTTTAGGGAGTTCAAAGGTCTATTCCTCCTGAGATTTTTCCACTCTGACTCTTTCAGAGGGATTTGCACGCATTCCTCGCGGCAATCATTCAACAATTTTCTAGTGTCAAATCCCTTGGGCCTTCACTCTGTGTGCTCCCAAGATGCGAGGTGCCACCTGTCCACTTGCCAACTCCTGTGGACCCACGCTATCCTCGGAGCAATCGAGATCTCACTTCTCGCAATCTCGCGACTCTCCTTACCAAACTTAGGACACTTTTCTCACGAGGTCTCGATAGGCGATCTCGTGAATAATCCAACGGCCCTGACCAATTTGGATCAACGGTGCTGCCCCTCCTAAGCTTTGAATCCTTTCCATGCCTGCGCTATAATTGCCATGCACTTTCGAGAGATCCAACGACTTTCGAAACTTTGTGAAATCTCTTCCAAAGACTTTGTCTGTCCATTCTCCCTTTGAGGATTCTGCAAAATAAAGAAGTGTCTCTCCATGAGACTCGGTTGCTTGCTCATCAACCTGTGACGCTTCCTCTGACTTTCAATGACACTTACCTGCACTTAGCCTTCAGGGAGTTCAAAGGTCTATTCCTCCTGAGATTTTTCCACTCTGACTCTTTCAGAGGGATTTTCATGCGTTCCTCGCGGCAATCATTCAACAATTTTCTAGTGTCGAATCCCTTTGACCCTGCGCAACTCCTGCAACAGTAGTCTCTCAATATTTTGCTCAGAATCGCAACTCTGAGACTTGGCTTGGCCTGCGCACTCCTTGCACGGCATTGTGCCTATCTGCACTCTCGAGGAAATGAGAACAAAAGCTATCTCTAAGTGAACCCTTCTGTCAATGCACTCCTTGCGGACAATTCAACTGCACTCCTTGCAGGAATCCTCTGGCTTACTTAGAGAAACAATTGAAACTCATTCTATCTCCCTCTTAGACTTCAATTCAACCATCAAATCACATACACCGCATATAAAAGCACATGTATGACATGAAGAAAATATTCATGAGCATATCAACACACAGAGAATAAACACCTAACCATGGATTTGAATCAAATCTTTCTTCTATTAATTCAATATCTGTACATGGATGTTCTCTACATAGTTCTCTACTTGCTCTTCTCTTCTTGCTCCTTTTCTCGATATATTATAATGATACAATGAGGGTGTCTATATCCCGTTTCCCTCTTGAATTATAAAGCTATCAAATCTACAATTAAATTCCTATCTACCAGTATTAACTATCTTAAATGCCTCATCTACCTAAGGACGAGAGCTATCCACTCATGGTCCATTACAATATACAAAGTGCACCTTCATAATGGCTTCATTAAAGACTTGCGCAACATTCCCAAATTATTTTCAAAATTTTGGTGCTGGCTTATCCAGTTGTCTTCCGCTCCATGTTGGCTCGCTTGATGAGTTGGCGATGCTCCTGCATCAGGGAAGTTCAAGTAGAATAGAGGAAAGTGAGACATCTAGTAGGTCTAACAGGTGGAGATCAACTAAAGGTGAGAAGATCAAAATTCCATAAACACATGGATTTTTTTTCTTGTGAAAGGGGGATCATGTTCTTATGATCATGAGAGCATAGATGAAATCAAGGTGCCCTTCAGGTACAAACATATAGTAAAACAATGGGTACCCAAGGATCTTTCTGAAATAAACACTAAATTTTGTGTAAACGAAAGGATATATCGGATTGCTCCATCGTCATTACATGGTTTGGGGCTATTTTTCATGGATGGCATAAAGGTTTGTTATGACGGATTAACTCAATTGATGGAGTACGTCAGACCCTGTTATATCTAGAAATATTGGATACGAATAGTCCAATATACAAAAAGTATGCGAAGATATGGCTTGGATACAAATTATATACAACTAAAAAACATTGATCAAAATAAAGGATTACCTATCTACATTGATGGAAGGCCAAAAGCAATGAGGAATATTGCAGGGTTTATAAACAATACACAAGCCACGACCACAAATAAGTGACTCCATTGCGTATTTGAGGGGCATGAAGGAAACTGTGTATTCGTATGTGTAATAAAATCAATATCTACAGGGGAAGAGATATTGATTGATTACAATTTGAATCGAATAGATAAATATGCTGCTATTATGGGGGTGGTACATATACTAATTTACCCAACCTGTAAGCAATGACTCTCATATTTTATGATTTTCATTATGTTCTATTTTTGTTATCAACATTTGAATTTCTCATAAATTTGATTTTATTTCTCATGATAATGATCATGGTTCTAATTTTACTGTAATGTGGCAGGATGATTGTGGTAAATCAATAGAGGCCTCAAAACAAGTAAATGAACAACAATTTTTGAATTGCATTTAATGTGCATTTCATTTATGTGGCGATCAATTATTTTATTTGTTTACATAACTGAATTATCATTTATTTTGTCGAATATGTAGTCGGAGGGACATTATGTTGACGATGATTCTCTTGCCGAAAGGGATTTGTATGAATCCCCTGACCCTATGATTTTAATAAGGAAAATGATCAATAAAGGAAACAAGGAACTATCTCACTTGTTAAATATTCTAGATCAAAATCTTGAGGTCGAAGAAAGGATCATAGAAGTTATGACAAGGCTTAAGACATATAAGGTAATAACCATAATTTCAAGTTGTTTTATTTTTATTTCATAAGATCAATTATGAAAGATTAATTTTAAACTTTTACATTATCTAAACGAAAAAATGGTTTCTTTCTTATATAGAGATTTTTGGATCCTGTTGACACCGACATGCATGGTATCGATAGCAGTGTCACTTCACAGACACCACAGAGTCCCAACGTAGGCCCTCATATAGCTGCCAATATGTAGCTATTCATATCCCCACCTTCCACAACATTAGGTGGGAGCCACGACACACCCACTGAGGAAGCGGCCACACAAGTAGGCTCTGGAGGTGGTGACAGAGATGAGGCCAATGATTTGACAAACTATATGGTTGATTTTCCTAAAGAAATATGTGTGACCAACACAGGGACCCTTAAGGGCACCTTTATGGTCAACAAGGAAGGGCTTCCATTAAAGCAAGTTAAAGTCCCAGGTAATTTTTAAAATTTTATTTTTTTCATGTTCTCTATGTAGACAAATATAAATCATCTAAATTATTATTTTTAAATCAATAATCATATAATTATTTTGTATGTAGGGAAAAATGATTTTTATAGGTCCTTGGAGAATAAGGCTTTGCTTATTTTTGGGCCCACCATATGGGAGATGTGGAATTCCCAAAATCCAACCTCAAAAAAGAAATGATGGATTATCTAGAAAACCTTTTTGTGTAGATATTTTTAATAAGAACTTGGCCATGTCCGCAGTTGGACAATATTTAAAATAAATGCGAGAAACATATAGGAAGCACTTGAAACAAAATTATAGGTAGGAGCATCCTCTGATGATTCCAGAGATCAAGTGGAAGGCCCTCATTGAGGATGCAAAAGAGAACAAATTGACAAATGAAGGAAAAACACACTCTAGTCCCAGAGGGTAAATTACAATTTCAATTCAATACCTTCAATTTTTTTTAGATGTAAATAAACCTGTGGTATATATTAACATACTTTAAACTTTTGATGATAGGTTGATTGAAATGTCAAAGGCCACAAAATCAAGGCTTTCCAAATGTGTCCAACACAGGCTAGGCTAGGGCGGCTACTTGAAGTTGCAGTCACGAATTGGAAGTACCTAAATATCTTATTTGTATCGCCTTAAAACTTTTAGGTAATTCCAACAAATAACATAAAAAATACATACTCTTATGCAATGTAGGGTGACAAGTTTGGTACTAAAAACACGGAGGAAGACCTCAATCTTGGTTACAAGTATGGGTATAAATCGGTAGTTAAACACCGAAAAAGCTTGGGGCAGATACCAAGAACCACTTTATAGGTTAAGGTAAATAAAATTCAATCCACATTAACCTTTATTATCAAAATAATATAGTCATGTTGGATATTATTAATATTTACAACTTTGTTTTAAGGGGATTAGCACTGTCAACGAACGTAGTAGTCCTATTGGAGAGCAGTGCATTGATAACAGTTTGCAACCATAAGATGATTTTGATCCCAGTCATTCCCAATTTTCCATGGAGGTGAAGCTGCATGATGGTGCTAAGACTGAGCTGGCACATGATGGTAATATGGATGTATTTTAATCATATACTTAATAATTTTGTAGTTATACATTTTGTATTTCTATTTTTTTTTACTTATACATTTATGATTGTCCTTATAAATTTTGTGGTCTCAACGACAAAGAATGTTGTACTTGAGGCTTGTACAGGTGAAGATGAGCATGCGAGAGAAACCATTCCAACAGTGTTGACCAATGCACTAGGTAAATAATTACATTTCATGTGTTTTTTTTAATATTACTGAACTAGTTCAATGATATTTAAAAAATGGCCATTTAAATTTTGTATTTTTTTCTTTTGTAGGTGATGCCTCATCACAGCGACCTCCATTACATCATGAGAACCCTATGACTAGGCTTGCTCTGCATGATAAGAAGCAATCACAATCATATTTTGAAGAGAACTCAGAGAACAAAGACATAGATATTGATGAAATGATTAGTAACTATAGGGCTAAGAAGAAGCGGCCGACTAAAAGTACTAAATAATGATGTACATGAATATTTTAATATTTTAATATATATGTTTGGTTTTACTGTAAATATTTCAATAGATTTATATGCTGGGTATTGGGGAATTGAGAGTGATGTGAGGGGGGAGGAGGGGCCATAAAATATTATGCCTTCACATGGTTGGCCCTGTTCAGTAGAGAATAATTTATTGGAGTCGTTTAATCTTGGAGAAAACCTCCCTTGATCCAACATAGCAACAACAAAGTCAATGTTGACTTGGTTGCTGCTACTTCAAATCAAGGGAGGCAGTTTGATCAAATATTAGACATGTGGCTCCAATAAATTATTCTTGAAACCAAGAGGATCTCATTCAGGTATGTTCTGACACTCTCGTAAAAATGCATATTAGAGTAAATAATGCACTACAAATATTACTTGTATTATTTTTTAGATATTTATGGATGTTGAATGATTGTGGCAGGTACTTTAAGATCTTTCTTCATCGATTGAGTGAAGATCAAGACTAACAGAGGGCCATACAGTGGAAGACAAACACATGGGGCCAACCGTTTCAAGTATACTGTCGACCAGCTCATCAGATCAGGTGCGATTTCTCCTTTCACCATATAATTTTATATAGCCATCAATTATAGTTATTTTAATTTAGATCTGTTTATTTCTTTTTAAATATAATATAGCTAAAAATGTGTGTAGTGAATAAATGAAGCATCCTTGGCACCTACAAGTGTCAAATTGGTTAATATGGATCTATTACCAAAGCTAGTAGATATGAATTAGAAGTTGTGTATTGGGAATAGTAGGGGGGTTGGCATGCCCTAAGAACATTTTTAATTATAATTAAACTAAGGAATGACTGTAGAAAATAAAATATTTGGGGAAATCAATTCACATCTTGCAAAGTTAAAACATCATGGCCTTCTACTCAATTTTGATTTCTTTATGTGTTACTTGTCTTTATCTAATGTGCATGGAATGGAAAACTACTGCAATTTTCCTCTCCTTTTGATGAAAACAACTGAGACACAGTTGTATTCTCATTCAGTTTGCTAGTTATTATGCATTCCAAAATTGTGAGGTAGCTGCTATTGTAGTGCATAAACCCTTGTTCATGTGAGGCAGGTTTTGTACAATTTTTCTTTTTAACAATTTTATTTTCCTCTGCTCATGGTTTCAATTTTTTTTGCTGCGTAAGGCACATAATAGATATAGTTTTTCTTCTTTTATTTTTCCGTGTTCTTCTCTTTCAACAAATACTGAGAATGACTAAGACCAAGTTCTAATATTGTCTCAATGTTTTATAGTCTTCTTTTTTCCAAAAGTAAGTTTGTAATATGTGTGCAAGTTTTAGATGTTTCTTTAGAGCTGGTCATGCCCATAATAATTGTCAGAGAATGATATGGTTGTGTAGAACCTAGGTGAAGATATAGGGCATTGGAAAAAAAAACAGATCCTGGGATAAAGATGGTAAGAATTTAAGATTGTGGTATGTTGACAATCCAACATGAAATGAGGCCTAATATTCACACCTCGATTCCAAAAACTGATATGGATTCAAGTAGGCGAGATGAGAAACCCAAGGCTTTTCACATTATATGCATTATGATTATACTTGAGAAAATAGGAGAGAGAATAGAAGACTTATATTGATATTCTCATGATGGATGTTAACATTGGAGGCCAATACTTATAGTGAGCCTCTTGCACAATTAAAATGAATTACCAACAAACTACACAAAAGACTTAACAACATAAATAGGTTAACCACCAATATGTCCCTAACATAAATATCATAAGATTGTATATGATGACTAATGATTTACATGAAATTCTCATAGTACAACTAACATAAGATGTTATCATGTCACTAACATAAAATATCATCATGTACTCATAAAAACATGGACCTCAAGCCAGTTTCTTCACCAACTAAAGAAGAATGTTACCCTTAGCAGAAGAGGTGCCATCTTGAAATTATTTACCATCCATTCACCTAGGAGCATACCAAAAACACTTAACCTACTTAATGGATTTTTATGATGACTCCACAAACAATATTTGGTAAGCCACAAGGTGAATTTAAACTAGTTGGTGATGGGGAGGAGACTTAAGTCAACCACAATATCTATGCCATGTTTGACGAACTCAAACCACTTTTCAATTTTTGTTTATCACTTAGTATGTTGTTTTCCATACCTTCAACTTATGTACAATATATTTTTTGCAAATGCTTCAAAAAACATGCCAAAGAGACTGGATTGCATAAAACAAAAATTCTTCATCTTAGATGTCATGTTTGAGAGGTAGCTCTTTCCACAAAATCACACGAGACTTCCACCTGGCCTTGTCCCTTTGAAATCATGCCATTCAACCTGATTCAGGTAAGGAGGACCACATTGAGAATGGGTTCTTGGTGGACGACTTAATATTCCATCAACCATCAACCTCACAAGTGAACCATTACCACATTGGCATAAGTACAATATTTGAATTTTCTCTTCCTCGACTCAAATGATGGATTTCTAACCTTAACAATGCCTTACAGATTTGCGTGTAATAATATCATTTTCTATCATATTATACTTACTTTTGATCCTTTTTGGTCATTTATAAATAATAATATTTTATTTTTCACTCTTACATTCTACTAAAATTTGCATGATCTACTTCCAAATCTTCTACTTCATCTGAACATTCAGGACTACATACATGTCCATGTTCTTGTACATACTACAAACTACATAAATTCAACATGTTATTCTTGAATATCAACATTAGTAACAGATGCACATGCATTCAATATATTTAGGGAAATAAAAGGCATGGTAATGCAATATACTTACTGGTGGCAAATCCCTAGTTTGTAGCACTATGAGTGCAAAATAGTCGAGAAATGCTACAAACACCTGTAGAAGAGAATTTGCACTGAAATATTTATTGGATTTTGACCTGGAGGTTGCCATATTTGTTGCTTCTGAACCAAAAGTGTTTCTTCCAACTATTTGCGATGATACTAATCAAGCTTCATATCATTGCCTTCTTACTTAGCCTTCTATGTCACTATGTTCACATGGTTCAAAGATATTTGACGCATAAGTATAGACATCTATGCTAGTGATATATATGGGACTTTTGTATCATCTTACTGTTGGAGAGGTTTTGATACCCGAATCTTCACATGCAAACTTTCATTCTCTTTAGGGAAGAACAGAGAATAAGAAAAATTGATATGACCAAGTTCATGTAGATCACTTTGACTAATGTTGGTTGTATGATTTTCTCTTATCAATGTTCTAATAACCATATTCATCAACCTCTGAACATATAAAGTACAAATAATTTGGCTAGACTTCTTGGACCTTTTGGAATAGGCATCACGACCATTCACCTCACTCTCCCTGATATAAATATTTTCATGTGGATAGAGGCATAGAACAAACATACCGTGTTTTTTATGGTACTTTCTTAAACCAACATTTTTTATGACGACCTTAATTGGTGATTGAGAGGTTATGGACAAGATGTCCCAAGTCAAAAAAAAAAATTGAGTACATGCAATAAGAAGATTTAGGTCTATCATCTTCAGGGTGAGATCAGGGTGACCTCATGACAGACCTAAGGTACACATGTTCTTTTGCTTGGAGATAGTTTATTTTGATGGTTGTGGATCCTCTTTCCCCATCATGGTGTTGCATGAGATGCTATACATTGATTCATTGGCTTATGTGGTTGATTGTTTCAGTGCATGTTTATCTCTTCATGGTTACACTTGATGCTCAGATGGATAGAGGTGATATTCWTTTGGTGCTATGATATGACATTGATGGGAGGACCATMTTGTGGTTTATTCACATTACATGCCTTTGGTTGATGGTTATGGTTTTCTTAYGCCCATATGATTCATTTAGAAATTTTCATATTGGTAATTGAATTCCCCTCATGTTACTTCARTGCCCTTGTTCACTAGATGATTTCAAGCACATTGTGATGGGAWTGAATTTCRTTCCTATTAGAACACTCTCCTTCATATAATGGAAAGAAGTGTGGCCTAGTCATGTATTATTTTCTATCCTAGCCTACTTTTATCTATCTGTATATCTACCATTGGAGGTTGTGGTATTTGAAGTTTTCTTATTCACCTTATTCACCTTGAGTTTTGACATGTACTTAGTGCATATTTTAGGGCACTTGGATATTGATTTGCCAACATAGTTTCATGATTGATCTACAACATCATAAGCACAATTTCTAGCATAATAATAGACCCTGCAAACCCATAGGAAGACAATCATATACAACGTTATATGAGTACTCTATTGACAAATTCTACAACCTGTTTCATCATCAGACAACAGTTAAAAAATACATATTTTGTGGGAAGAAAAGTGTCTGGAAAGGAATCCTATACACATTGGAAGCTACATGGTAGGTAGATAAAACACTTTGAAAAATCTGAGGATAAGCTGCCATGGACTCCAATAAAATTAGAAATGACTAAATGCATCAGGGGTGGTTAATTTTTTTAATATCATAATCTTGATGCCCCTCCACTTGAGCCTGCTGATAAGTGTAGGAGTCTTATATCCTCAAATATCACCCATTGAGACACCCATTCAATGCTTGATTGTTGAAATCTAGGCGAATTTAGACTAAATTTGCATGTACAAGAAAATTCCTAGTTTGTAGTACAATATACACTAGGAAAACATGATTTTCAGTACAGACTGGTTGTGTATGACTGTCTGTGAGAAAAATGAGTTGGAGAGTGACTTTAGTAGATAATCCAAGTGTTAGGGGAAGTTGTTGTAGACCTGATCATTCATGCTATGACCTGTACAACCTTCAAAACCTACATCTTTTATTACTTTTCCCTCCTTTCATTCCATCCTCAAATTTCAGGTTTGGTGTAATAAGGTAATACTTTCATTTCTTAAACCAAGTGCTGAAGGTTTTAAAAGTCATCATCTGAAGAGTAAACACCCTTTGATATGCATTTATGTTTCTTCCATTTGTTCAATATGGTTGATAATCTTCATGTTTTTTGGGCCAAATATCTTCTCTATGCTTCAATAATCAATATTTCCCTTTGAGAAGTAATCACAATAGTCATCATCAAAAGGAATCAAAACAGAGCATATTGTCAATAGGGTCATCATATGCAAAAATGCCAAAATTGATGTCCAACCTGTTGAGAATCAAAATGGACTGTAAGAACTTGTCTTAAAAAAAAATGAAACATTAATTAGAACATCATTTATCAAATCTGTTACAAAATCTCATAGCCGTTGATGCTACATGCTCCTCCAAGCTGTCACAATTTCATCATAGGTGAATGGTTAAATCATCAACAATTTGAGGTTTAAATCAACCAACGTTTAAGGGTATTTTGGAGTGTCATATAAATATATTTGCATCTTATTGTTGTATGTAATCCTTGTTGTCATATTTGCAAGTATGGAAATGCCTACAAGGACCACCCTCAAATCCGTGTAAGCAATTTAATACTTAAACCAATAAAAAGGGCTTGTAGAGGAGGACTGACTATATGCTTCTATAAAGACTACCTCAGACTGTTGTTACAGGGTATATATAAGCTTCCATGGATAAAATGAAAGGCTGCCCTACAAAGACCTGAAGTGTATGACTTTTTTTTCGATTTGTTGCTTCCCACAAGTCTGGTTGGTATATGTTGTTGAAGCTATAATCTTTTTGGACTGTGAAATACCCCCTCATAACACCTTCAAACTGACTAGAATTAGAGAAAGGAAAATGGAAATAATTTTAGAGCCATTACTACCACCTCAGGAAGAGGAAATACATAAAATATATACACACATTTCAATACTCCTTTGGGGATATAAAAGCATTGATTGCATGTAGACAATGGAAATTTTGTTACAAATACTTATAAAACTAAGTTTGCAAAGAAGGCAAAGTGGCACATCGTTTAGTGTTTAGCTTTTTGCACATGTGGATTACATTTTCCATTTGTTCAATCTAAATTTTGTTTGGCCTAGATGTTAATGTGTTGTAACTTGGAATGGATGAAGTTGCCTAGGTAAATTGCAATGATAGTGCTCATGTCAATAATCTGAAATTCGTTTGCGAAAATGGTCACTGAGTTGTCATTTGACATTGACAAAGTTGACGCTGCAAATATTTTGTTTATGATGGAGAGGTACGCTGCAAAAACCATTAAGGAATCATATTTAAGGCCAACTTTAGCAATCCAAGTACCTGCAACAAGAAGAAAAAGGTTAACCCACATCCCTCCAAAATAAACACAAAAGGATCAGAAATCATGTTAATACAAATCCATTACAACTATCATCATAATCATCATCATCATCATCATCAACAACAACAGCAACAACATCAACCATCTTGGATATAGATGCCTCCATCACCTATACTCTATTAGTTTGGCCAACTAATTATCTCCTAGTTCTAGCTAGCTCTTCTTTCAAAGATCTATTTCCAAGCTCAAGTTGTCTCTTACAAGAAATCCCTTGCATTATCATAATTTGAAAATTTTCTTGTAGATGATGATGTTGCTACTCCATATCTTATGTAATTCCTTGTGCTTTCTCTTTCTTTGTTGATGTATCCTTTTATAGTATTTTCCATCTGATGGCTTCAACTGTTGCTACCTCTGTCTCACTCAAAGTGAGATGATAAAAATAATTTATAGGTGGTGTTGCTACTTTACCCTCCTCTTGTGCCCTTGATGGGATTTTTTTGGGACTAGGAGAGTCCTCTAGGTTTACTATGGTGGAGGATATTGGTGTGATAAAATTGGGGGTCTTCTGGGAATCAGTTATTTCCCTCATAGAGTATTTCCAAATACTCCCTATCGATGGGGTTTTCTCTTTAATTTTTAGGGGGATAATTTCTAGTGTCCTCAATTTGATGAGGGTAGAAGCTACCTCCTTGTATGTGTCCTCCATATTTATATATATTTTTTTATGGATTACGTTTGTGGGCCTCTAGATTTATAGCCTTCTTTTTCCTTATTACATGCCTTTCAAGGCTTGGTTCTTGGGTAGGATATTGGGAAGCTATGTAGTTCTACCTATCCATGCTTATAAATTATTTTCATGGTACCCTGACAAATGTTCTCTCCAAGGCTTCACATACCAACAATTTTATGAGGCCATGGTGGGAGAAGGCCTCTTCCTTTCCTTTATTAATGTTTATTCTCATTTACTTTAAGGAATGTAGAAGAAAGTAAGGAATTCTCATGTTCTCTTCAAATCTATGATGGAATAGGTGCCTCAACTATTGCAAAAAAAGAATTGGTGTACATATAACATACTCAACATATCCTCACAGGTGATGTATTTGAGGAGCTAATATTGTTCGACAACACATGTATTCCAACATAGGATGAACACCTTCAGTAACTACTCACATAACTAGATCAAATATCAACACACCGATTTTTTCACGTGGTAAAACCCCTATGGGGAAAAATCCACGACCCTCGGCCAACATGGCCACTTGGAGCAGTTTATTAATGAAAAAAAAAGATTATAGAGAGATTTTACAAGAGAGTTTCTCACAATCAATCATCGGCAAATGACCCTCCATGCTCTTTAAATAGAGATCATGAACCAATCAGGTGTTAAGCCATAGATCAATCGTTGTTAATATTGAGGAGAGTATGAATCATCAGATCACTCTATGTCGGGAACATATCGTGACCGTCGAGTTTCCTAACTAAAAATGCATACTAATTCATACTAAAGAAACACACTTTTACCTAACGACATATCAGACCAAATAGATCTTAACTAAGTCCTAAGTGTCTAAATATCCTAACATCCCCCCTTAAGAACAACTTGGGATAGGATTGAAGGATTTAAAATAGTTACACAATAGGAGAAGGAAGGAGGCATTAGAGAATATCCCCCCTTAATGACAACTTCCTGAACTCCTAACATAGATTGAAGTTTGTAAAACTTTGCTTCTATAAGAGACTTTGTGAAAATGTCTGCAACTTGATCTTCTGTAGGGAAAACGAGCACTTCAATAACTTGATCATGAATTAGCTTTCTGATGAAGTGCATGTGTAGCTCGATGTGTTTTCTATGCTAATGTTGAACTGGGTCTTTGGTGATCTTGATGGAACTCTGATTGTCACACCAAAGGCTGGTCGGATGCTGGTGTTGGAATCCAAACTCTGAAAGTATCTGTCGAAGCCATAGGGCTTCCTGACTTGCATTTACCACTGCTCGGTACTCTACTTTTGCTGAAGAAAGTGCAATAGCCTGTTGTTTCTTATAGGCCCAAGTGACAGGTCCCAAACCAAGGATGAAAACATAACCTGCAGTAGACTTCTGATCATTAGGGTCACTGGCCCAATCTGAATCAGTGAAACCAACCAATAAAGGATTCCCCCCTGAACTGTAATGTATCTTGAACTGAATTGTACCACGAACATAGCGAAGTATCCTTTTAGCTTCTTTTCAATGGCATTCATGGGGTGTTTGCATATATCGGGCAACAAGAACAACAACAAAGGAAAGATCAGGATGGGTATGAGTCAAGTATAAGAAGCTACCAACTATCTGATGGTACAGGGTGGCATCAACTTCAGGAGAAATACAGGTGGTAGTAAGCTTGACTCCAGACTGGAAGGGAGAAGGAGTTGGTTTACAATCGTCCATGTGAAAGTGACAAAGAAGGTCATAAGCATACTTATACTGGGAAAGAAAAATTCCTTCATTGGTTTGCAAAACATGGAGGCCAAGGAAATAGTGAAAAAATCCTAAGTCTGTCATTTCAAATTTCTTCTTAAGGCTGGTTTTCACATGGTTTAAAAGTTTTGAGTCACTACCAGTAAGGATAAGGTCATCAACATAAAGGAAAAGGATTATGAGATGGTTTCCTACTTTCTTGGTATAGACATTAGGATCACAATGACATCTAGAGAATTCAGTGGCAATAATAAAGCTGTCCATTTTGGCATACCAAGCTCAAGGAGCTTGCTTGAGACCATAAAGAGATTTATTGAGGTGACAAACAAGGCTAGAGTCACTCTATATCTAGGAGGTTGTTCCATTTAGATTTATTCTTTCAAATCGCCATGAAATAAGGTAGATTTAACATCCATATGATGGACCTCCGATTTATGTGAGGCAACAAGGGAAAGAACGAGGCAGATGGAATTCATTTTGGCTATAAGGGTAAAGGTTTCATGATAGTCAATTCCTTCAACTTGGGAAAATCCTTTGGCAACTAAATGAGCCTGGGTTCTTTCAACACTTCCATCTGATGCATACTTAGTTCTGTAGACCCATTTACATCTGACAAGTTTTCTTCCTTTTGGAAGAAGTACAAGATCCCAAGTATCATTTGCCATTAAAGAACGATACTCTTCATTCATTGTTGTAACCCAATATGGATGACTTAAAGCTTCTGCAAATGTATCTTGATCGTGAGTCTCTAAAACTTGAGCCAGAAGAGAAGAGTCTCGCTATAACTTTGAACGTGTTAGACATTGATATGAAGGATCACCAACAAGATCACCAACTGCTTCCTGTGTTGAACGGACCCATCTAGGAAGCGGTGGAATTGGTTCTTGTTCAGGTTCAAAGGAATCATATGGAGAAATGTTAGCAGGAAAAGGTGGATTATCATCCTCACTTTCATCATCTAAAGAAGAAACCAGAATAGGAACAGAAGAAGGCACAAACGTCGAAGATGGCTTGCAGGCCAAAGAAGGCACAACCGCCAAATTAGGCTTCCAGGCCAAGAGATTTTGATCAAATTTAACATCTCTTATAATAATAATTCCATTACAATGTTCTTGAAGAAGTCTATAACATTTGACATCTTTAGAATAACCAACAAATATACACTTCTCACTTTTAGGCTGCAATGTTTTCCTTTTCTCATCAGGAATGTGAGCCCATGCTATATTGCCAAATACATGGAAGTGACTTACATCTGGTTTAAATTTAGTCCAAGATTCTTCCAGTGTTATATTTTTAAGAGCCTTTGTGGGAGTGCAATTGACTATGTAATTTCCATAGTTGATCGCTTCCACCCAATACTTTAGACTTAATCCTTTAGATTGGATCATACAATTTTCCATTTCTTTTAATGTGTGGTTCTTTTGTTCAACAAAACCATTTTGTTTTGGTGTATATGGAATAGTGTGTTGCATTTGGATGCCATGTGTAGTGCAGTAACTTGTAAAATTATTGTTCACATATTCGCCTCCATTATTTGTTCTTAAATTTTCAATTTGATGTCTAGATTGCTTTTCTACAAGAGCCTTGTAGGCCAAAAACTTGTCAAAAACTTCGCTCTTAAGTTTTAAGAAGTAAACCCAAGTACGTCTAGAAAAATCATCAATGAAAGTTAAGAAATACTTGCACCCAGAAAAGGAAGGAGATGAACGTGGACCACACAAATCACTGTGAACAAGATGTAAAGGGTCTGAGGTGTGCCAAGAGGCACATTTGTCAAAACTATCTGGATGATGTTTGTCAATAACACAACTAGCACAAACACCATCTCTGCATGAAACAAGAGGAATACCAGTCACCATCTTTTGATTACATAGTTGCTGCAATGAGCGATAATTTAGATGACCAAACCGCTCATGCCAAAGTTTTCTCAAGTCATCGCTATGAGCAACAAAAAATGATGAAAAAAATGATGAACCAAAGTTGTCAAACTTGTACAACCTGGTAATATCATCAACAATTCCAGTTGCAAGAACATGCTTAGGATCTTTTAGATCCTTGATTACAACTTGGTGAGGTGAAAACTCGATGGTTTTACCTTCACCTAAATGAGTGATTTGAT
>JASDQU010885055.1:4532-14942 GCA_032191745.1 Picea mariana
GTAAGATTACAAATCAACGGGAGGTGAAATGAAAAGTTGTAACCAAAGGAAATGAACAGTTACAGGAAATGAAGAGTCTCTCTTATTTTGTAAAAGATATTTCATTGTACGAAGATAGGGACTTTTTCCCATTGTAGATTTGGATAGTACTCTTATCTCTGATTCAATAAAGAGAAGAAGGCGTTTTTGGATCATAAATGTTTCACGACTGTATATGGGACTCTTCTTCATGTGCGGTTGTTTCATGAGTTTCTTGAATAATTTTCTATATGAACTATTTTTGTACATGTTATTTAATATGCTTATGCATTTACTATCTCTAATGGATACATGAATGGTGTTTTAGGTGTAATTTGTAACTATTTACATTTATATATGTTGCATTATCATTTTCATATATTGTTGCGTGTGATGAACTATTTTTGAAACCAAGTGATATCATCTTATACTGTATTCATCTATTAGATTTTCTCATGTGCAGGATAGGTTAAAAGTAGTTAGATTAGATTAGTTTGTTTATGTTTTAGATTAAATTTAGAGTTGATTAGAATTCTTTGGGGAACAATTTGTTGTTTTTCCCCTTTTTATTATTTTAATTCTTAGTGTTAACTAGGCCCACATACTGGTCGGAAATGCCATCCCAAACAAGAGTAGGTCTGATTGGGACCTGCCATTGGGCGTTCTCCCTTACTTGCTTGACGGACCATTTGGACCCGTCAACAAAAATGGCACTAGAAGGAGAGCCAGATAATAAGCTAATCCTGTGGAATCATTTGTATTAATTTTATTGTTATTTATTAATGGCTCCAACCTATATCCATTTTTGGAGATGCTTTTTTGGTATTGTACCTCCCAAACCTCCTAGAAAGATTTTACATTTCTTGTCGAAATTTAAATTTGATGGCAAGGGTGAAACCTATGCATCTGCACATAATTTACAATTATGGAAACTTTGTTATTCTCAAAATATTACTAGTGAAAGTGTCATTTGAAGGATGTTCACTCTCACTTTTGCAAGTCGGGTCAAGAGTTGGTGTTAGACTTTACCGGATGCCTCTATTCACACATGGGAACAATTTATGCGTGATTTTTTGCATGCTTTTGAGAATTATGATTATAATAAATTGTGTGAAGAAATTTTATAGCTTAGAAATAAAAAAATATGAATCTCTAGAAGACTTTCTATTTGGTTTAGGCATCTTCTTTATATATTTTATTTGGATGATATGCCCTCTGTCAATGATTCACTTCTACTTTTAATTTATCTTACTAATGAAACATATCAGCCAGTGGATGAAGAATCTAAATCTTTCCTTAATACTAATTTACATATTGATTTAGATTTACATGGAAATGTTGAAAATACTAATGATTTAGTTGGACTTCATATGGTTGAATATTTATTTACTATGGGGGATATTGATCAGAGAGAGAATTTTTTTTCAGAAGAAATATATGTATCCTCCCACCACTCCATTCCCCCCTTCCTTGTGATGAAAAAGAGACTTCTTGTGTTGTAAATTTTAGTTCATATTTTTCTACAGCTAACCAAGAGGAGGGTTTTCCTATTGATAATGGGACACTTTGGGTCACACCGATGGTTACGTCAGGTTCTCATTATACTCTCTTGTCTTTGCCATCACAATAAATGGAGGATGAATCTATGGGGCAAAACTTAAATTCTAATCATTTTGTTAATGAAGAAAAATTGGACACTCATGACATGAGTCCTTCCTTGCCCGTGGATAATTTGGAATTAGTTCATTTTGATTTAGATAGTTCTTTTGTTATAAATTCTCCTAGTTTAACCGAGCTAGATCAAGAATGTTTTCATATTGTTTCGAGATCATTTATTGAAGCTTCTTGTTCTAAAAGTACTTGTCATTTGCTCCTCTCTTCTAACTATGAGAATGTTTTGAAAAATATTTCAAATTCTCATATTGTGCAGGAGCAAGACAACAACACTAATATTTTTAGTCAAGGAGAATAAATTAACATACAAGACATAACTCTCCACTTGAAAGAGGAAAACCACATTGAGGAGGAACGTGTTGATAGTGAAACCATTCCTAGTGTGGAGCCTACCAATTCACAATTAGTCACCAATGTTCTTAAGGAGGAGGAACTACCATTCAAAGAGTCACCTTTTGAAAATGTTTCTTGTTTAAGAGAGGCTTTTCATTTTCTTAATTCTTCTACTTACTATTTTTTGTATCATGATCTCTTTAATGGTTTGATCTTGTAGGAAGCCACCCATCATCCTATTCAAATAAACTCAATAGGGTCGATCCCTTTTGAAGTACTTGATGGTGGTAGTGTGTATATGGAAGATAGAGTGGATAAAGCCTCTTCCCATGAACTTAGTACAACTATGCTTTATCAACCTTTTTCATGGGATGAAGGAAATGTTGTAGTAGTTGTATATGAAATGATGTCTTCTTATTTTTTATCTTCATTTTTTATCAATAGAGAATCTTCTTGTTCAAGTATTCCTTTAGTTGAGATTGTTGATATTAGTGGCTTCCACCATTGTCTTGGAGATATCTCTTATACCATGGTGGATGCTAGTCCATGTATATCATTTGATTTCACTTATTTATCTCAAGTTGATGGTTGCTTGAAGAATGAGTCCAAGGAGGCTTTCCAAGACAATGAGGCACTTCAGTCTACATCGATGGTTGTGTCAGGCCCTCATTCTTTTGGTTTGTCTTCAGAGATAAATAAGTTTATTAGCATAAAGATTCTCTCACTAAGAACACCTCACACATATTTTATGCATGGTTCTCATTCAATATGCTACTTTCCCGTAGACTCCCTCCATCAATTCTATGATATTAATGTCATAATTTATGATAGAATTGAAGCATGGTTGGAGGGATCTTACTCGGATAAATTTCCCATGAATTATCACTATGACATCTTTAATATGGTGAATAGAGTTTTTTGTGTTTTGATTTTTCCTACTTTTACTCTACTTTGTATCCAAGTTTTGTTACTAATATTTTGTCGTGAACATATGTTTGCATGCTTGGGATTACATGGATGGCTACACTGGAAGTATGAATTTACATAATTCATTATTTTTAGCCACTGTAGTGTAGGATAGGAGTGGGATAGAATAGGCTAGTGTTTTTTCTTTGCATAGCATTATTTTTGCTTTCTAGTTTTTTAATTAGTCTTCTTGTTTCCTATTATTTTTTTATTACTGTTGGCTTATCAGTAAATGGATTTCTTAGTAGAGGTCGAAAGAAATAGGAGGCTTGCACGCTAATTTTTCATTTGAATGGATTTTTGGGTCAAAACTTATTTTGATATGGGAAAAATTTATTTATCTCATTCTTAAAACTTTCCATGTGATGGGACAATTTTCAAATCACCAATTCTATGCATATTCACCATGTCAAATCCTTTTTCAAGCATGTTGTCATCTTACAATGGGGATATTAAAAATAAGGAATATTATTCAGTCCTTATTGTGGTGAAAATAAACACTCGAATGTGTTCCATCTTTATGATCCTAATTTGAAGATTTTACATGATTGAATTTATTTTAAGTTCTAATTTTATTGTCCCATACAAAGTGAATGGAAGTTTTGAGTATCAATTTCTGCCCATCTTAAATTCAATCCACTCCAATTCCTTGCAATTTATTTGGATGGTTATTTTTGGATTTGGAGTTATCCAAATGGTGGCTTGCACACTGACTATTTTCTTTGATTACTTTCAACGAACATGAATTTTTGTATAGACTTTTCTTAACATATTGAGCGTGGATGATTCTGATTTCTTTCATCACCTTTATTGTTAATTTTGGGGATTTTAGATGTGTGTATCTTTTTCTCTATTGATTCAATCATTTAAGTATCGGTATGTCTATTAATCTTGCATATTGATCAATCCAAATTCTCTTCTTATATACGACAGAAAGAGATATTTTTCAGGCTCCCTGGAAAAATGTTTTTACATTGTGGACAACACTATTCTAGAAATATTTATGTTTGTATCTCTTTTAGAAATTTCCTAGGATCAATCATTTTGTTAACTAATCCAGCACCTCATTGAAGATTTAATCCTATTCCTATCAATTTAATAAGTATTTTAGACCTGTTGTTTTCTCAAAATATTTTTTCCATCCTTTGGATTTGTTGATCTTAGGTCACTCATTCTGGTTACATTCTTGATTGATATGATTTGTATCATGGCTTAGTACTACCCACTAATGTCAAAGTTGAAATCATTCAAATGCTTGGGGGTTGTAAATACTTTGATAGAAAATGTCAATGCAACTTCTAAGATTCTAAATTCGAGTTTTCAACATTTATTTCCATCTTAGCCATGATAATAAGTTTCAATATGTAAATTTCTTGTGGTTGTAACTCCTCAATCGATTGGGCCTTACACTCTATATGTCAGCATTCCATGAATTTGCATAAACTATAGCACCAGAGATTGTTCAAGTTTATTCATAACCTTGGAAACATAAGCATGTTAGGGTCGTGATTGGAATATATTTTATTTGATTCTTCTTGATCACGATCTTGTTGATTTCATTTTATGAATTATCTACCTAATTCTTTTAGATGGAAAACCTATCTACTAGAGAGATCAATTGCATACTCATCGGGTTTTCATTCTTTCATATTCTATGTGATATGTAAGCTCAAGAAAGTGAAATACAAATTTTGTCTCCTTGGAACACTCTTGGGAATTTTATGATATCAGTTTCATGGTTTTTCCCATCATACCCAACTTACCACTTATTAGAAATCAAGTTTCAGTTACCACATTTAATCATGATTTATGATTATATCTTTCATTTATGATGAGGGGAATAAATCTATCTTGGTTGCGGTCTGAGATTATTTGAATAGAGTATCTTTATTGCTTTTGTATCAATAGTGATTTCTTTTTTGTCTCTCACAAGTTTGAAGATAATCATACAGATTTTTCACATTATTATCATTAATGACAAGAGGAAATACAAACCTTGATGTTCAATGTTGAGGATTTGTTGAATCGTATTTTTATTCATATTTTAAGCAACACAAGGGTTTGTTGATGGACAAGTATCTTTAGGGCATGAATGGAATTTGAATTATATGGTTCTATTTGTGTACTTTGATTGATTTTGTTTGCAAGAACAAGATGAAGTGTCTAGGGGATCCAAATCTCACAACAATCAATGACACTAAATCTCTTGTCAAAGGAAAATTGTGGGAAAATACATAAGACTATTTATCGAGAAGAAGGTTATGCTATTTGAATGAATGGACATAACATGAATACTTGATGAGTACATTGGTATTTGCATGACTTTTATGACATCCCATATAGTTCAATTTTACATTAGCTTAGCATGTTTTTCTTAGGATTAGTTTGATTTTGGTCTTTACTATTCTTTTTAGTTAAATTTCATTTCAATATGTTAGTAATTTAGAGGAAGGGTTTTTTCTCAAAATCTCTAACATATCATAACATTTTCTTTTGTTATGCAGATTGGGAAATGGCTTGGGCGACTAGCAACTCGTAATTTTTTCTCTTTAAATGAAAGTAACTTAAGGAAGTATTAATCTACATTTTCCTGCTCGGATTATTTTGCAACATTTATTAGAATTAATCAGCCAAGATTGTCACCAACTCAACAATTGATCAGAAATATAGTCTCATTCATGTATTCTCGTGTTTGTTTATGATCCAGTTGATATTTAGAGTCCTTTTCATCATCTTTTATGACCTCCATAATTGTGATGTCTCCTCTTTGCCTTATCAGATTGAATTGTTTGAATCTTTGGGATTAATAATATATTTTATAACAAAGAGAAATTGATGCTTTGGTGAGATGTCACATGTGAGTTCTATTGTTAAAATGCTTGTTATTTTCAAGTGTGCAAAGGACTTGCTTATGATAAGAAATATTGATGGCTTATTGTGGAATGTTTCATGTGATTGGATTTGAAGATTTGTTTTTGATTAAGCATCCTCATTAAGTCATTTTTCTATATTTTTGCAGGTGATTGTTGGATTGGAGGATTGTGTTGCGAATTTTTCCATTAGATTATCGATTCTCGTAATCCTGCTTGTTCCTTCTTTTAGATATTTACCTTGGGAATATTTTTATTGGGATTTACTTTGAATGGTTAATGTTACACACCTATTTGTCATACTTAAGTGAGGGAGTATTTGTCATAATCTATAGACATGTTAGGCTCAAGAAATTTATCATATGAAGGTCAAAATACTATGTGCACATGTATTATTCATTTTTATTAGAAAAATGAAAGTAATTTAGTGTGAGAATCCACCTCACATTTAGTTTCCTAATCTCAAGGAGAAGTTGAGAATCTCATGGATGGTTGAGAGATTTTCTCAAACCAATATCCTAATTTAATGTATCTTGAGAGATATTTTCTCCCTAAAATTCCTTGAGAGATATTTTCTACCTAAAAATCTTGGAGATCCAAATTTAGTGGATCTAGTGAGTGATTTCCTCAATGGTGGTTAAGCCTCCAAATATTATATAATGAGGACATTCCAAGGTGAAATGGAGAGAGGAGACATTGTGTATATGATACTTACGATGTTAAGAGAAACATCTTTAGAGTGCATTCAAGGACTAGATTGGAAGCTTGGAGGAATGTTAGCACAACAAGGTTGTAAGTTCCCATGTTTTCATAATACATAAATTGGCCTATTTTCTTCATATTGTTGTTTATACATGTATGTCTATATAGATATATTTGTTCTTATCTAAATATATGTTGTAGGATTAGAAGATGTTGTTTTGGTCTTTGCAAACTTTCTTCATCATGATAGAAGCTTAGTCAACAAAGCCAAAGATTGAATATCAACGAGGACAACATTGAAAAGGAGTAAGTTGCACTTATTTCTTCTATTTTTTCTGCCTAAAGACATAAAGAATAGATCTAAAGGAATGTTAGTGTCCATTTGTTTGTTTTCTGTCTTGGTCAATAGGGGTCTAGATATCCAAGGGAGATTTCACCTGTCCGCAGGGGAAATATTCTGTAATAATTAACCTTCCTTGCATAATTCTTACTCTTGTTTACTTTCCATGGATTCATTGAAAATGCTTTCACTAATAATGCTCATGATTTATATTATTCTATTGGATTATCTTTCAATATCAATTCTTCCAATAATGATTAACAGAGTGTGCTTTTAATTTTTCTCTTAGTTTAGTATAACTACTTTCTTTATTGTACATAATTTTATGTCCTTCTTTACTTAGTTTTTCAATCATGGCGATGGGTTTTACTATTTTGTGTCATCGGGAATGAATGATACAATTAATGAAATGATCTAGATTAATAATTGAAGAGGCAATGAGTATCTTGGTGAACAATATCAATGCAATTTCTAAGTTTGAAAATCTGACATCTTCAAAATCTTATTCCACCAAGATCATATCCATGGCAATAAGCTAAAAGGAGTGTGAATTCTTAAATTCATTCAATGTTTATAGCATTGAACATTTCAGGAAATTTCAAATGATTATCAACATGAAAGGTTCAAATTTACTGATTTGATATCATTTTTCTCAATAATGGTTCCTCGTAATCTTGCTGATTTTTTCATTTCCAGATTAAGTACTCAGTCCTGAAAATCTTTCTTGTTGGGTTTTAGTATGTATGGAAAATGCATTTGTTGAAATTTTTTCTCTTATTTCAATTCTTGGAGCTGCAATATAAGTACTTTTCATGCATATCACCCACAGTCTATTGTTGTCCAAGATGTATCACATGCTACCTTGATCCCTTCTTGTTTTATTTTTTATATTTATTTATTTATTTTTACTTTTAGTTTGATTTGAAGATTGACATTTTTTTAGTTTTGGGTTTCTTTTAGTTTAGTTATACTCTCTTTCAGTGTTAGCTTTGGTTTTATCTCTTGCTTTCCATTTGTATAGTTTGCTTCCATCTTTAAATTTGGATAAAGATCTATTCCATGAGTTGATTTGAATTCTTGGTTTGCATTGAGGATTACTCTTTCAATTTGAGTGAGGGGTTGGTCCAATTCTGGTCACATACTGAAGAAATTTTACAAGTCCTGAGATGCATGGGTTGCTCTGTCTAAATGAACATTCATGAATTTCTTAGCTATGTGTATGTACTAATAGTTGTGGTGGAACACATGTGCTTACTGAGCATACCGTGATAATCCATACGTATAGGAAAGTGTCTATCTACTTTTTTCTTTGAGCTTCATCCACTTCTTAATAATAAGATGGCCCATACTATGATGGTTTTTGGGGATACATATGGGTTAAACTTAAATGCATAACATCTACTTGGAAAATAAAATCAACTCTCGTATCACCCCGCTTCCTTCACACCTTATGTGTGTATGCATATCTATATACAAATCTAAAAGGATGAGCATATTTTAAAATAACAAGGAAGTTGAAAACACTATTAATAGTGTGGGAAGTACAAGTAAATCCATTGGGGCTATGGAAACTTGTTGGCAGCAAGGCTATGCTTGTATGGTACCGAGGCAAATTCGCCAGGGCTATGGATGCTCACTGACAGCGAAGCAATGCCAATAAAAGAGAGATGAGGAACACACTTATGTAAATGCATGCTTGTAATAAAAAGTGTAAACCCATGGTTAAACCAAAGCCAATCTAAAGTATTTATCCGATTAAAGAATTTACCTCACTAATTGGCTCTTTGAAAAGGTGTGTTAGATTACAAGTACTTGAAATATTGGATTATATCTTTTAGAAACATGGCATCATTGTGGTACCCATGCTTAATGGAAAGTTGTCTGCAATTTGTTGAGATTATCTTTAAAATTCAGATCTAAAGTAAAGGCCATGGACTTCTACTGATAGAGATGATTGGTTCTTCCAATATGTCGCCATTTGTTGTGGCCACAACAACCCCACTTTACTTTTGCTCTCACAAGCGAAAGGAAAGGGTCACCCTACTAAAATTTGAACTCTCATGCCTAATCCTCTACTATTATGAGCCTAATGTTTATTCTTCATATACTTTGAGGGAGTTGGGGCTTTGATCTTTATTGATGATTGTATTTATGGAGGTTTCTTAATCCTTGTGATCTTATGCTTTCAAATGTCTTCATAATGCTTCTTGTCTTATGTGTTGATGTTTTGGTAGTTGCGAGAGGTATTAACCTCCAAGTGTAACCTTTGTACTTAGAATAGAATATTCTGGAAGTAAGAGAACCATTAAACAAATGTGTGAAAACCTTAGAAGAGAAGTCAGCCCAAAGAGAATAATAATAAAGTATTAAAAGGCTCCAGAAAGTGAGGTCGCCCCCACATGAAAAGACACCATGCCAAACTAGTATAAATAGAGGTTAGGCGCTCCTCATCTGTACATAATCTTACTCAACAGAAGGAGGGTGCAAGTTTGAAGAGCAGCAACTGCATTTGCAATAGAAGGAGGTGCAAGTATGGAGAGGGTGGTGCAACAGTTATCATGGTGTAATCTAAGTCTTTCTGGTATCTCTCTTATGTGCTTCTCTTGGTAAAGGTATGCTTCTATAAGTAGAGGTATGTTCTCTTGGTATTGTGTGGTTGCTGGAACAGTGGTGTTTATGGTTAGGATTTATATGTTGGTTCTAGTGTGGACTTACCGGAATCATTCTATCTAAGAAAAGGTCAGTGTGCTCGGGGGTGGCATAGTGAATGCCTATGGTTGGATGACAATGATGTGACATTATCTATGGTTAAACGAGCATACCAAAATCTTAACATGGTATCAGAGCTAGTTTCCTTCGTAACAGTCTAACCGCTGGAAGGAAGATCCTAAGCTTCCCCCATTGTCAAGCTCATTGAGCACTTACTAAGCCCACCAAGAAGGTTGCCTAAGTAGGGCCATATTTCCCCTGGATCATATCTCCAAAATTTTGAAATTGAAAAATTAGGGTTTCCTCATAAAACCTTGGGTCTGTAGTACTAGCTACAATTTTAATAACAATTGCAGTTGCAGTGAAATTTTTTGTGAAGTGTTGGGCCTAACGTTTAGTTGTCAAAGTGCTCCCTACCCTAGTGCATCTCTAGCTACCTTCAGATTGCAAGTTGGAGCACTTTGAAGTTTTAGGATTCGTCGTTGCTTGTCTTTGTTTGTCGATCCTGTCGGAGGTATGTACTTGTATATGTTTATATTGTATCACTATCTTGAGGGTGCTTTCAGGAGAAGGGATATTTTTTCCAAGAAAAAATCATAGATCCATAGGGATCTCATATCCAGCACATTCAGAGGAACAATGCACTCTAGGTTTGATTGTTTTGATATGCCTCTAGTTGTTATGGAAATATTGTGATCTTGTGAATATCTAGTTGTATTTTGATCTGTTATAGTTATTATTATCATACTAACCTTTGGACAAAGTTAAAGTTATAAGCTGACTCTAGTCAAAGTGTTA
>JASDQU010885056.1:0-17472 GCA_032191745.1 Picea mariana
TATTGACATTGCCTTTAAATCGGGTTTTGGCATTTCGGACATCCTGTGGCCGAGTGTCTTGACACTTCATGTCGCGATCTCCGAAGTTTTGATACAGATCTTTTCTACACCAACTCCTTCCCCAATATGACCAAGGCTATGATCAAGTGCTTATGCAAAAAGTTCTTTTCGCGAATTCACCTTTCGTGAGTCTGGAGATGAGGCATCTCGAATCTCCAAGTCGCGATCTCCAAAACCCCGAGATGGAGCTGAGATCAATGGTCCACGATCTTGATGAATCTACGGTCTAGATTTCATCATGAATTTGCATCTCGCGATTCCCTCGATGGAGGTCCTTGTCACTCCAAGTTGCGATAAGAGAAACTCTGAAATGAAGCTTAGATCAACGGTCCACACGTTCGATGAATCTACGTTTCAGATTTTATCGTGAATTCGCATCTCGTGATTCCTTCCATGGAGGTCCTTATCACTCCAAGTTGTGATAGGCGAAGCTCTGAGTTGGAGCTCATATCAACGGTCCAAAACACATCGTGAATTGATGGATGGGATTAAATCGCGATTTCGCATATCGCGATTTCGATGGTTTTGTTTCTTACCTCTCCAAGTCGCGAGTCGCGAAACTCCGAAATGGAGTCAATGGTCCATATCACACCTTGATATGACCACTGCGATTAAATCACAATTTTTCATATCGCGTTTTCAATTGTCATATTTCTTGCCTCTCCAAGACGCGAGTCATGAAAATCCGAAATGGAGTCGACGGTCCAGATCAACCTTGATCTGACGGCTGCAATTAAATCGCAATTTCGCATATCGCGATTTCAATGGTCATATTTCTTGCCTCTCTAAGACGCGAGTCACGAAACTCCGAAATGGAGTCGACGGTCCAGATCAACACTTGATCTGATGGTCATCGAGAACCTACATCCAGAAAAAGAATTTGCAATCATCCTCCTTGAATTTCAAAATGTACACTCCCTCGGGGGTTTCCTAGAACTTTTCAAATACAGCTTCATCTGGAAATACATTTTGATCAACTTCTACCACACTACTTGTTTGATTAAGCCATTGAAAGTGCAACAAACCCTCATCTCCCCTAGCTACATGAACAAGTCCTTTATGAGTATCTGGTACAACTCGTGTCCCCTCCAGAGACATCATTCTAGCTTGAAACTCCAGCATGATCTCCTGACAATTGAATCGGATGATGCATTACAGCATATAGAATCCATTATGACCAAACCCTACAAACCCTTCCTGCAACGTCTTCTCATAATGCCCATCTATTTCATACTTTCTGTACTCATGCCATCTTCACTGTTGTACTTTCCATCAATGACAAGTATACAAGCATGCATTGTCTGTTAAAGATTTTCCAACACACTTAACTAAACACTTTCCATAATTAGTAAGTTATCCATTAACTTTATTATTTAAATAATTTCTTTTTTGAAAAAACTTTGACTACTTTGACCTTTTGGGGCTTCTAGATGACTCATGGCGGTTCTCCAACTTCACATGGCCATAACTCTATAAACATGAGGAGTTATGTGACGTTCCACATACCACTGTGTTAGCACCAGATGTCACCTTTGGATCGTGGCAGAGGTAAGCCTAATACCCATAAGAGTTTTATGTCCAAGTTGGTTATTAAAGGGATCAAATGGGTGCAGTTTCGAGAAAGTATAGTCTTAACTCAGAAGATTGGGCTGGTATGCACAAATAGGTGAGGTCTTGGTCTAACTTTAGTCAGTAAGTTGTAGTAAGGATGAATAGGAGGAAGACTTAGTGAGGAAATGTAGAGGTCTGCAGAGGACATCGGGTCTTCGGACAGCCCAAAGAAGAAAAACTCAAATGAGAGAACTTCTCGAATTTAAATCTCAAAGAAACTGAAAGGAATTGCAACAACACTATAATCAAACATCCATTATAATGCTGTCACAATAATTCAAGTGAATCAGACACTCATAAATCATTCAATACCAGAAGCGAATAAGATGGAATAAGAAAGCTGATTGTCATTAAACAAGAAGTCTCAACATCATATACATAACCAGAAAACCAGAATGTTCATTAAAATTTTATAATACGGGAGCTTTTCTCTACCATCGACCATTACAAAATATAAAAACTGAGTATATATACTCAGAGAAACTCGCCCCCTTACATAAGTACACTTTGGTTGCTGCATTCAAGGCTTGACATCCACATCTTCTTCTGTCAGACCACACCTGCATCTCTTGTCAGACGTGATCTTAGATCGGTATGGCTCTGGCAGGGAAAACCGTCCATAGGGGTACCATAGGCTGACTGCTCCAGAACCTCCATGTATTCCATTTATGGGGTGAAACGAGGTTTCAAATATCTCCCCTCGTTTCCATTAACTGCTTGCATAGGAATCAAGAAGGAGGCTGACACTCGAGAATGTTCCAGTCAGGCTCATAATCCTTTCCAGTCAAAATTGATGCCTCAGGGCTTGTAAGGATTTTTCTTTGTGGCCACTTGAGCACTTTTATCTTTTGTGCAACGCCCTTTTATCACCCCACGCGACTGTAGGCTGTGACCCTGTGCTTAACCAAAAATGGAATTTCGGGACTTCACATGTCGGTAGTTCTCGCTCCCCTTGATTCATGATGTTCTGATACCCGAAACCACAAAATGATCCATCTGGATCAACGGTTGGGTCTGCCCCGAATCCAACAGCCACGATTGGTTCCTTGAACACTTCAACTGCCTACTGTTTGACATGCGCCTTCTTTATTTTATGGTCCCGCTTTTCCATATAAACCTGGGTTATGACCGTGGGCCCAATCCATAGGCGCATCGCGATTTCGCGTCTCACAAATTCACGCTGCATTCCTTTCTCAAACATTCGAGTCACGAAATTGAGACTGCTCGGATCTTGTGCCACATACCCTTCTGGAGCGAATGACCTTGATCATTTCGCAACCTTGCATTTCATGAGTTCCCATAACTCGTCCCGTTGACTGCTCCCTTCTGCAAGTCAGTGAAACGCTGATCCAATGGTCTAACTCTCTTTTTTGATCAATGACCATGATTACATCAACATTTCGGGTCTCTAGACTTTGGGCTATGGATGTACCTTTATGACGAGAACCCTAAACTCTCAATTCCCGATCCTCTGAAATTCGCCAATGTCGGATCAACGACCCTTAGCTCCCCACAATTGGACAACCCGGATCTACTTTTTCATGAATCTCAATTTTGTGATTCTTGTTGGATAGTTTTACAACACTTTAAACTCCTAATTCTCATGCTCACTTGCTTTCGTTGAATATTGAACATGCTCGCTTGCTGGATTTGAATCCACATAAAAATGCTTCGAGTGTTGCGCTTGGCGCTCATGACTGCGACTTGTGATCAATTACTCGGATGACTAGCTGAGGGCTCGGGCCAACAAAGGTTCAATGACAGAGATAAAGAGGGAAGTGATCGACGACAGGGGAGCCTATGGTCGACATTTCTCAGGAAACTTTGACAAGGAAAACTAGTGGATCAAAAGGATGAAGAAAAACGAAAGAAAAATGCACGCCGAGAGGAAAAAACTATGATCGGGTCTATGAAAGGGGAAAAACAGGAAAAATTTGCAGACTTAGGTAGAAACCACAGACTCATAAGACCTTGACAAGATTAAGTGCTAACATTGGCTCCAAAGGGGATGGCATGCTCCCTGCAAGCTGCCAAGAATGCGCAGCAACAGTGCCTTGCTTTGGGTTATGGAGTCTCCTATAAAAACAAAAACATAAAACAAGATCGATATCTACAATGGTGGGCACTGACTGCGGCTTTAAACAATTTTATTTTCCAGGAAGTGCCCATTTACTGGGCCACCAAAAATTTCATCTCCCTATGAATTCTGCAATTTGTAAGTGCTATCTGAGAACCTCTCATAGATTTTGAATGGGCCGATCCAAAGGGCTTCGAATTTACCATGATTTCCCTTGTCCTGCTTAGGCGCATCCCATTTGAGTACTATGTCTCCTGGCTGAAAATCCTCCTTACTTCTCTTCCTGTCAAAGGCCTGCTTGATTTTCTGCTGACGGTCATGTGCTCTATCCATCACCTTCTCTCTAGTCTGTTGCACTTCTACCAGTTTATGTATTCTCCTGATCATGTCATTGGGCTCTCCTTGACAGTCTTGAAAGAATTTCGCCATAGGCAGGGCGAGCTGAGAAGGAAAAATTGCTTTAGTCCCATACAAAAGTTGGAAAGGAGAGATACCCAGGGACCTCTTTGTTGTCACTCTATTAGCCCACAGAGAAAATTTGAGCTTTGAATCCCAAGCTTTCTTGTTATCCTCTAACAGTGTTTTAATGATTTTTATGAGGCTTTTGTTAGAGGACTCTGCCAGTTCATTTCCTTGGGGATAGTATGGGGTAGAGTGAATCAACTTGATTCCAAACTGCTCACAGAATTGGATTAATGGTTCGGTTTTGAAGGATGTTGTGTTATCCGTGACTATTCTACTCAGGCAATCGAATCTTGTTATGATATCCTCCAGGAAAACGATGATCACCTTGTGAGAAACACTCCTTGTGGGAATAGATTCTATACACGTGGTAAAGTAATCTATGGTAGTTAGGATCCATCTGTGTTGACCACTGGATGTAGGATGAATTTCCCCAATGAATTTCAAGCCCCACTGCTAGAAGGGCTCGAAGAAACCACGGGTTTCAATGGTAGGGACTTTAGCTGCTTCTTTTCAGAAAATCTTTGACATTTAACGCATGCTCTGATGTTTGTGAAAACATCTGTGAACATAGTAGACCAGTAGTACCCAACCCTGAGAATTTTGTAGGCTGTGGTTTTCCAGAAGTGATTTCCCCCACAGAGGCTATCATGGAAATTCAATATAATTTCCTGAGCCTCTTGTGGGTCTAAACATCTCATAAGCACTCCTAGAGGGTCTTTCCAATACAAGACCTGGACGATAAGGCAATATCTGATTTCTTTGAGCTTTAAATCTCTTGCCTTGCTCCTTCCCATACCATCATGGGGCCTTAACTCATGCATAAAATATATAATATCTTTGTACCAGGTGCATTCTACCAATGGAGGGCCACCTTGAGGACCTTTGTTAGACAATCCACTTTGTGGTTTTTCTGAGCAAGTGTTGATGAATTTAACCCCCAAGGATCTGCAATTAGATTCATCCAACAATTTGGTTAAAACTTGACCTTTGATCAATTTGGTGGGCTTGATCTCTATATCAAATTCAAGGATTTTGGAAATCCATCAGCTCCTCCTCCCATCTATGTCTGGCTGAATGAGAATTTCCTTAACAACAACTGAAGGGACGTATGCGATGACCTTTGATTGCAGGACGTAGACTCTGAAATCTTTGAGATATTTAACCAAAGCATAGGCCTACTTCTCCATGATGTCATATTTCACCTCAGCGTCTCTCAATGCCCGATTGGAAAAGGAAATGGGTTTCTCCAATTTCAACATTCTTCTACAACAGAATAATCGCTACAATGTCAAATGAAGCAAATGAAAAAATGAGGAAATATTTTGAGTAATCAAGGTTGATAAGCACAGGTGCTTCAGTCAAGGCCTTCTTTATCTAATCAAAGGAATTTCGAGACTCGGTGGTCCATTTGACTTCGTTTCCTTTCCTCAACATGGTTGTTATAAGCTTTACCATCTCAGCAAAGTTGGAAACAAACCTCCTTAGAAAATTAAATTTTCCTAAGAAGGATTGGACTTCTTTCCTGGATCTCAGGAGTGACAAGGTTTGGATTGCTTCAACTCTGTTGGGATCGATCTTGACTCCCTCAGCTGATACTATGTGGCCCAACAATTTTCCCTCTTTCATGGAAAACGACGATTTCTTTGGATTTCAAGAGAGACAAATCCTTTTTCATTTTAGGAAGACTTTCCTCAGATGAAAACAATGTTCTTCATCAGATCCGGATAAGATTGTTAATTCATCCAGATAAATGACCACAAATTTATCCTTTTCTCCAATGAAGGCGATATCCATGGATCGCTGGAAGGCCACTCCTACGTTCATCAATCCAAAGGGCATTTTGGCATACATGAATGTACCCCAAGGAGTGGTGAAGGTTGTCTTTTCCCTGTCTTCAATCAAGACAGAGATCTAATTGTATCCCAAAAATCCATCAATCATGGATATCCTTGATGCGCCAGTTACCGTTTATAATATGTGTTCCATTTTTGGCAAGGGGTAATTGTCTTTCCTTGAGCTCCTGTTCAAGTTCTTGAAATTGACACAAATTCTGATTTCCCCACTCTTCTTTCTCACTGAAACTAGGTTGGCCACCCACTCTGAATATCTCATAGGCATGATGATTTGGGAATCGAGCAACTTCTTTACTTCTCTCTCCATGATAGGCAACAACATAGGATTTATTTTCCTTAATTTATTCCTGAATGGTTTGGCCTCTTCCTTCAATGGAATCTTATGCTTAATAATGTTGGTGTCATATGTCCTGAGGTCTTCATATGTCTAGGCAAACACATCAGAAAAATCCTTTAATAAATCAACATACTCGGCTCTCTACTTCCTTGACAGGCTACTCGACAACTTGACATATTTAGGGTCTTTCTTTGTGCCAATGTTGCATTCGGCTATGTCAGCATCATCAACCGCCCTCTAATATTTCACTGCCACATCATTGCTGTCGAATATCCTTTATAAAGGGACTAGTCCCTTTAGAATGTGATTGCTCGGTAACTGCACAATATGATGATTAGCAAGTTTCTTTAAAAATACATCAGTATGTGGGTTATTTTGAGAATCAGGATCCTGGTCTATGTGTAATGCAGAAAATTCATCAACAGCTTCCAGGAACCTCTTGATCTCAAGATCAACTTCAAACACCTTTCAATTCTTGACATTGTCCGGTATAGAGGGTCTGTATTTTACTTTGATATCATACCTGAGCTTGGGTAGTAGAGGGACACTAAAATTGCTTGCCAAAATACCCAACGAATCAACCACTGTGTTCTCCTCTCTCAGAATGAATGAAATGTTGAAAGTAATGGTAGAAGTGTCCTCATACACACACTTTTATTAAATAGGAAAATAAATTACATAAGAGAATTTGCAAGAGTTTACACCCGAACAACTCAACACTCTTGCAATGAGCTATATATAAGCTAAGTGTCCTAACAAACTCTAGTTATAGATCACTTATTAAATAAACAAGTGTCCATTTACAATAAATGCTATCTTAACAATCTTCTAACTATACTCCTAATTTAGAGCCTAAGATGCTACACCTTTCTAGAGTCATATATTTTACAACAATACTATATTTCTAAATGTCTCCATTTATTAATCAAATGTTCTATATTATTAATTTAATATACTAAATTAATAATCATTTTATTCTAACTTATTAAACTATGATATTTGTATTTTGGATTATCTAACATTCTGCCCTATGATCCAAAGATACATTACAACATATACCAAGTTCATCCCTAAACTTAGTAAATTTTATTCTTCCAAGAGGTTTCATGAAAATGTCGGAGATTTGATCTTCTGAAGGACAATAAATTGGCTTGATGACATCCTTTGCAATGAGTGATCTGATATGATGATACTTGGTGTCCACATGATTTGTCTTTGAATGAAAAACTAGATTCTTGTCAAGCTTAATGGCTGTTGATGAATAATGATGTAGCTTCTGTTTGAGAAATGCTCAAGTCCTGCAAAACTCTGTGTAACCAAACAATTTCACATGTTGCTTACCAGGTTGAGATGCATTCTGCTTCTGCTATAGAAGTGGCCACTGTAGCTTGTTTCTTACAATTCCAGGACACTACTGCTCAACCCATGTTCATTAAATAACCTGATGTTGATGCTCGATCATCAATACTTCCGTAAAAATTGGCATCTGAAAATCCACCAAGTACAAATTTTTTAGTCTTTTTGTAAAGAAGACCAAAATCTTTTGTTCCTTGAATATATCGAAGAACTCTTTTGGCTACATTCCAGTGGCTGTCCCGTGGTTGTTTCATAAATCATGAAATAATACTGACTGCATAAGATAGATCTGGTCGAGTGTTTTTCAAATAAATCAAGCTGCCAATCAACTGTCTATAAATAGTGTTGTCTACCATCCCCCCCCCATACAAATTTTGAAAGTTTCAAGTTTTGTTCCATAGGGGTAAGGGATGGTTTGCAATCCTGCATGCCAAACTGCTGAAGAATTTATGCTGCATACTTACTCTGAGAAATGAAAATATGATATGGATGTTGGAATACTTCAATTCCAAGATAGTATTGAAGTAGTCCCAAATCAGTCATCTTAAAACCTGCATGTAAGTCCTTTTTCTCCTGTGCAATATGATCATCATTGTTTCCTGTAATGATCAAATCATCTACATACATAATAAGAATCACCAGATATGGATCCTATTGACGGATATACAAAGTATCATCAGATTCACTTCGTTGAAAACCAACCTTCCTAAGGTATTCATCCATTTTGGTATACCAAGCTCGGGGATCTTTCTTTAACCCATATAAAGCCTTAATTAATTTGCAGACTTTATGTTCCTTCCCTGCAATTTCAAAACCTGGTGGTTGTTGCATATATATATCTCCCTCTAAGTCTCCGTTGAGAAAAACACTTTTTACATCCATTTGAATAACTTTCCAACCTTTCTAAGCAACCAATGCAAGTGTTAATCGGATGGTATTCCATTTAGCTGCAGGAGAAAAAGTTTCCTCATAATCAATGCCTTCCTGCTATGCAAAACCTTTAGCCACAAGTCGTGCTTTATACTTGTCAATTTCTCCATGCTGGTTGTATTTAATTTTGTAAACCCATTTTCATCCGATGGGTTTAACACTTGTAGGACAATCAACAAGTTTCCAAGTGTTGTTATCAATTAATGATTGATACTCTTCAACCATAGCCTGTTGCCATTCTTTATGTTTTACTGCTTCTTTGGATGTGGAAGGTTCAATAAAATCATTTGCTACCAAGGCAAAATTTTCTTCACTGTTGTGTGATCCCCTTGTTCTTTTTTTATTCTGCTCATCAGGCCTTACATCTTTCAAAAGTTGAACTGCCCATTTTGGTAGTTGATGTTTACTTGTTAGAGGATCTGAATTTCCATTATTGTAAATTGGATTAATTTAAATTGATGTTCGTCGATCAGTAGAAGATTCTGGAGGTGGAGAATCATTGCCAAATGAACTTCCACTGCTAGGAGAGTCTGATGAATTGCTGGAAGACCTAGATGATGTTTTTGAAGTAAATGGATTGGAACTGGATGTATCATCTTCAGATGAAGGAAAATCAAGTTCATACCAATTATATGAATTTGGTTGACTTTGCATTTTATCTTGTCTTTGATTTCCTTTAGTTTCTAAATTTTGAAGAAGACTTTTGATGTCTTCAGCACTCTTACTTTCAGTTTCATCAAAAAATACATCCCTGCTTACAATAAATTTTCCATTGGAAAAAATTCGGTACCCTTTCTTCTCATTAGAATACCCAATCATTGTGCACTTCAAGATTCTTGAGTCAAGCTTAGTTCATTTTTCTTTCGGAACTAAGGCATAACATACTGATCCAAAAACTCTAAGATGTTTAGCTCGAGGTTTGAAACCAAACCATGCTTCATAAGGTATGATTTCGTCTAAAGAAGCAGTTGGAGATCTGTTCCTTAAATAGATAGTTGTATGGCTTGCTTCTGCCCAATATGTAGAACTTAACATTTTAAAGCTTAACATGGATCTTGCCATTCCTAACAAGGTGCGATTCATTCGTTCTGCGACTCCATTTTGCTGAGGAGTGTAGAAATTTGTAAGATGTCTTCTTATCCCATTGTCTGTGCAATAAGTTTTGAATTCATTAGAAGTGAATTCCCCTCCATTCTCTGTCCTGAGAGTGCCTATCTTTTCTTTAACTTCGTTTTCAACAAGTTGACAAAAAATCTTAAACTTTTCAAATACTTCTGAATTTTGCTTCAAGAAGTAAACCCAAGTCATTCTACTAAAATCATCAATAAGGAGTAAAAAATATTTGCAACCACCGAAAGAAGTATGTAGTGGTCCACAAACATCATTGTGAACTATTTGCAACCACCTATTTGCACGCCATGAACTTTTTGGAAAACTCTCTCGACTTTGTTTTCCATAAATGCATGCTTCACATTTTGAATTTTCCTTTTTGAAAGTTGGAAGTCCCTTAACCATCCCTTGTTTTTGAATTTGAGAGAGAATTTCAAAGTTGAGATGTCCATATCTCACATGCCACAATCTTATAGGTGAAATACCTATACTTAATGTTCCTGCAAAGTCTGAATGCCTTAGAATAATTGTCCCTTTCATCCTTAACAATTTTCCATCTTCATAACCTGTCATCACTATTTTCATATTCTGTTTGACTGAATTAATCTTAACTAAGCCATATTCCATAATCACCTAATGTCCTTCTTGTCGAATTGTGACTAAAGACAACAAATTCTTGTTAAAGGTTGGTACATACCATACATTTGAAATAATTTGTTCTCCAATATCAGGTAAATAAACTTTAACCACTCCTTTTCCATAAGGAGTATGTTTGGTATTATCTGCAAGAAAGAAAAAATTAAGATGACATTCTTGAAAATTCCAAAAGAAGTCACGTCTGAAAGTCATGTGTTGAGATGCTCCTGAATATAAAATCCAAGCATCTTCATAATCACTTTGAAAATTAGTGGAAATCTATAATGCTGAAGATGAGGTAAACACATATTGTGAACCATCATCATTTCAATCATTTGCAAACTGTGTTGTGTTTTGATGAAACTTGGAAATTTTATCAATGGAAGTTCGACAATCTTCTGCATAATGACCAACTTTGTTACATCTTCTATAAACAATTTGACTGAAATCTCTCCCTTTGCCTGAATTCTGTCCTCTACCTCTGCTTTGACCTCTGTGTGGAGTTTGTCCTCTGCCTTGACTGTTGCCTTGAAAATAGCCTTTGTCTTGATGATTTACTCTTCCTTGAAAATACCCTCTGCCTTGATTGTTTCCTCTGCCTTGAAAATACCCTCTACCTTGACTGTTTCCTCTACCTTGGAAATTGTTTTCTCTACTTTGGCTTCGACCATGACCTTGTACAAAATTTCCTCTTCCTCTACTTCTAGAACTGTCACTTGAAGATTTACTTGTGCTGGCTTCTGTGAAAAAAACATCTTCCCCATCTTGCTTTTTCTTTCCAAAAGTTTTTTAGTGTTGAGATAACATTTCACTTAGTTCATCAAACGTAAGCTTATCTAACTTTCCAGTTACTTGTAAAGTTTCCAAAAAATGTGTATAGGAAGAAGGCAGTCCGACAATTAAAATTGTGGTCATGAAACTATCATCTACTGCTTGAAATCCAACATTTAGTATTTCCTTTAGTCAATTTTTGTTGGAGAAACCTTAATTGAAGATCAACTTTATTTGATTCAGAATGAGTATCAAATAAATCCTTAAAAACATTCAAAGCAGACCATGCATCAATAATATTTTCAATGTGAACATACATCTCATCATTAACTGAAGATTTAATGAGTCCTAATGCTTTGGCATTTTTAACTTCCCATTTTGCTAATGTAGCTGGATCTGTAGGCTTAGTTGGCTTAGTATATTCATTACATATATCATGCCAAAGTTCATTGTAAATGAGATTACTTTCAATGAGACGTTTCCATGTATTGTATGATTTTGTGCCTTCAAGTTTATCGGAGTCAGAGAACAAATTAATTAACTTCAACATTGGAGTGTGGAATATTCACACCAAAAAAAAATCAAGCAAAAGATATCAAGATGAGCAACACACCAGACACATCACACAAAAAATGATCTATCAGGGCTTGACCTTGACCCTCGTATAGTCATTGAAACATGAGAAAAATGACTGAGCTTGGCACTTGGCTCTAGTCAAATTCCAAGTAACTTTCAAAATTTTACTCCTTACAATGCTCTTGCAAATTTTAAAATACTTTTTTTTTAAATTCACCCCCCCTCAAAGTAAAAAATACTTTGAGTTACAAATTTTTTTTCACCCCCCACAAAAAAAAATCACTGCATAAAGAGGAATTGATTACAATATATATTCATTGAGCACTGCCTGTAACCTGTTGCCTGCAAAATATTTTGATTGGTATCCCTCAATGGGCACTAACCTTTCAACACATTCTCCAATGAATCCTCATCAACGAAGCATAGCTTTCTATAATGATTCATATAAAGAACTGGATTCTCCACATTGAGTCCAACAATTTTTCTACCCAGCTGTTGACAAAGCTTTGAGAAAACTTTTTGGTAATTACACAATCAATATTTGTTGTAGTCTTACGCACCAGTCCACGCACTCCATGCACAAGCAAGACCAAATATAGACAAGTCGCTTGATACCATACATCGCTATGATTTTATTTGTTGTTTTTAAATCGAACGACTTGGCGCTGTTCATCACGTCATTTTGCACATTTCACACCAGTAGAGTAACAAGAGCTAAATTCAGGGCTAAGAACATACCACGACTCAACGTTGTTTTAATAATTGATCAGGATGGTAGCGCCCAGTGAAAATATGTCCAAGCTGCCATTGACATTGTCCCTGATGATAACAAGGAGCGAGTAGTAATCCAGATGTTGCCTGGAGTTTACAGACAAACCGTCTATATTCACAAAAAAAATCTCATCAAACTCCGAGGATCTCGTGCAACAGAAGAGACTATGTTAACTTGACATAACACAGCCAATACACTTATTTCTTGGTTGGCAGGACACTGCGTATCTACTTGACAGAGTTCCAGTCATAATGATTTAATGACATCATGTTCACCTTGCACCTGAAAATCGAAACAATTTCATGGGTTGACTCATAGTCTGTGCAGAAAGATGAATTAAAGAATCCCTCAAGGCCCCTCTTGTTCTTATAGTGCATATGGAATCACTATCAAGGGATAATATCAGTGAATTTCTGTTGGTTATTCATTTAGTGTGATGGTTGGGAGCTTCAAAACTTTTCCAATTGCGATTATTTTACCACAACATAGAAGGCAACGCCAATTTTTTTTTTTACTTCTCTGCATATGGTGGTAGACCCCAATCACCTGGGATAAAATCCACTAATGAGATAAGGACCTGGTATGCTCCTTGACATAAATTCATGTCTAAGTTTAGATCATAAACCATAACTACCGAAATGCCAACATTTTTAGCTGCAGCTACACCCGTTGGAGCATCTTCAAGAAACGATACATTTTCTACTTTGGGAATTTTGGAGGAGAAATTGCAAGGGGGAATTGGATTGCTTATCACATTTTTAAAATTAATATAATAGTGGATTGGATTCGAGGCCGTGATCATTTAGCACAGGAATTATATTAAAAAAATGAAAATAAAATTTCTTTTCCCTTTTAAAAAATTGAACAATAACTGACCAATTTACTGATTTCCTTGGCCTGTAGCACTGGGATCGCTTCCTCTAATCAGCTAATCTTCTCTTCAATTCAACACCATTACTGGAGCTCTGATACTACAATAATGGAAAAAGTGTCCTCATACACACACTTTTATTAAATACGAAAATAAATTACATAAGAGAATTTGCAAGAGTTTACACCAGAACAACTCAACACTCTTGCAATGAGCTATATATAAGCTAAGTGTCCTAACAAACTCTAGTTATGGATCACTTATTAAATAAACAAGTTTCCATTTACAATAAATGTTATCTTAACAATCTTCTAACTATACTCCTAATTTAGAGCCTAAGATACAACACCTTTCTAGAGTCATATCTTTTACAACAATACTCTATTTCTAAATATCTCCATTTATTAATCAAATGTTCCAGATTATTAATTTAATATCCTAAATTAACAATCATTTTATTCTAACTTATTAAACTATGATATTTGTATTTTGGATTATCTAACAGAAAGCCAAGAAAAAACCGTCAATTAGATCCCACACTTCATTCCTATAAGATCTGAGCCTTGGATGCTTGGCTTGTTAAATTTTTTTGATCTGATTCACAACTAGCTCTGCATCCCCAAACATAGATATCTCTTTGATTCCCATGTCTTTTTCAGATCTCAAACCCAAAATGAGAGCTTCATATTCTTCCACATTATTGGTAGCTTCAAATTTTAACTTGTAGGACAGAGATATAGCTTCCTGAGCAGGCAAGACAAAAACTACTCCGACACCAACACACTCTCTAGAGGAGGCTCCATCAAAGAAAATTTTCCACATAGTGGTGCTCAAAGGGGGAGTTTCATGGAGATTAATGGGCTTTATGATTTCAAGAGGAGGTTCAGGGGCATCGATTAGTTGCAATAAGTTGGATCCCAAATCAGTATCAAGGGAAAATATAGGATGATGTTGGGGTCTGCCTCATCATTGATTATGTAGGCCAATTGAGCCTCTCTGTATAGTCTTCTATGCTCCCCTCCGAATAATGTAATAGTGGCATACGTGAGATCCATTTGCAAGGCTCCCCCGAGTATTTTTATCCACAATCTCAACAACAACATGCCAAACTTGGGGGGAACATCGGCTACCACAATGTCCATGACCACACTCTTCATGGGCAACTGAAATAAGGTCACGACCAAATCTTTGATGACCTTGAGACATTGCACTCTCCTTGAATCAAACGAATATAAATCATGATAAGATTTTGTGACTTCTAATCCAAGTTCTTCCATGACAGTCTTGGGCATGAGATTATGAGATGCCCTTGAATCCATCAGACAATTATGCAACACCTTATCATGTATGTTCAGAGATGTGTAGAAAGGAGGGGATGAATCATATCTGTCTTCTACCATAGAACCTAGGATGACTGCTGGTTTTTCGTCTTGAAGGTTTACTGAGTCTATGGAATGGCATAATGGCTCGGGCTGCAATAGTTTAGAGAGGGATTTTTTGAAATCTTCGTGCTTGAACAGCTCTGAAAGGGGTACAGGAATCCTGATCTTTTAGATTTTGTGCTCAAAACTAAAGGAGGAGGGGGGCTTAAAACTTTCTCCCAATTCTGGGCCAGGGTCCTTGGCTATTGGTGAGGAATTCTGAGCTTTCTTTTTCTTGCCGGCATTTGCTGCAACTTTAGCATGTTTCTCTTCTCTAAGAGGCTGAGTAGGGATGTCATACTTCTCTTCTTTCCTCCTGGATCACAGGTTGTGTTTGTTGGGACTAGTATTGGCCTTCTCATCCTTACTCAGATCATTTATTTGGCTATCTATGAGGGATTATTCACATGCAGATTGAGTTAAATGGGGAAATGAGGAGGTATCCCCAAGACAATGGATTTCAGGATCAACTTCCTCTTCCTCTTCATCAGTGACAAGGTTATTATGGAGAAGGAATTGAATTCTTTGATCATCCCTATCCTAGCCTCTTTGATCTCTTGGAATTATCTGAGGAGCACTATTAGGTCTCCTAAAGGTGCCTTTGTTATCAACATTTTGAGTGTTTCTGTAGGCTTGTCTCATTTCAAGCTTTATTTTCTCCATATCAGCAACAAGAGATTTCACTAACCTGACAAGCTCATCATTTTGAGGGTGGGCAGTAGAGGAAGAGGTTAAAGTTTCAGACCTTCCATTTTTTCTATCCCTGTTAGCCTTACTCGTAAGCTCATTTACTGCCATAATATTGGATTCTACTTCAATGGATGCATCTTGCATATGATCCAAGGAGGTAGCTCCCTTTCTCGTAACAGGAGGCAAAAGTTGGGGTCAAAAGAACTAGAATAGGTAATTAGTGCAGAGGTTTTTGTAGGCTTAACCTAAGTGGGAATTTTGCTATACATTTTATTAAATCTCTTTGAGAAGTCAGAGACAGATTCCCCTTCCTTTTTCTTCAGTGATCCAAACTCCGTAATATAGTAAAGGAAAACCTTCCTATCCCCCCAATTATTTAAGAAGGCTTCATCTAGGGCTTCAATCCCATCGATAGATCCAAGAGGCAAGGCCCTAAACCACTTCCTAGCCTCACCTTCAAGGCTATGAACAAAAAATCCTCATCCATATGTCTACATGCATGATTACATGATGATCTGTAAAACTGTAAAATGATTCAATGTGTTCCTTTGCAGTTATGTTTCCTTCGCCTGTGAACTTGGGAAACTACTTAAGGTAGCCATCCGCTGGGAGGGCATTCAGAGGCTGAGGCAAAACAAGGGGGGCATACCTAGCAGCTATTATAGCTTCCATTCTAGTCATGGCGGGATTTGCGCCTACCATAGGGATAATGGGTGGAGGAAAACTAGGAGGGGAAGGAGTTCGAATAGGGGAGACTGGAACTAATCTTCCGGGAGAAAAGGGGAACAACAAAGGATTTAGAGAAAAGGATATAGGGCTTGAGGGAGCAGAGGCTTATCTTCACGTAGTAGCAACAGTAATAGGAGGAGGGGTGGTAAATATCGGAGTAGGGAAATCTCCTGAGGTGTTGGGTCTAACCATGGTACAACTTCATGGGATAGAGGAGTGACAAGGATTTCTCCCTCCAATCCTAGACCAAGAGGGGAAAAATCAACAAGAACACTCCCAAAATTTAAAGTTCAGGAAACTCCAAAAGAAGGTATAACAGGAGAATGATAAGCATAAATTGGAGTTTCTATAGAAGGATCATGAAAATCATCAGAAATACCTGGTTCAATAGTGGAAGTTCCTTCTTGAAGGGCCTTTCTCCTTCTGATAATTTTCTTTGGGTTAGCACAGGGTGTCACTAGAGGCAATTGTGGAGTAGACCTCGTGTGTCTGCCTCTGGAAGCCACAACTGAACCAGTGGAGTCGCCAGTGGATTCTCCTTAACGGAGTCACCATAGTGGATTCACCGGGTGCACAATCACAATCTTGGATGAACTAAGTTCTGATGCACCTTCAGAACTAGTAAGCTTTGTCGTTCAATCCCAGGGAAAATATTCAATTTCATACCCAACAATGACGCCATAAATGTTAGCACCAGATGTCACCCCTGGATTGCGGCAGAGGTAAGCCTGATACCCATCAGAGTTTTATGTCACAGGTTGGTTATTAAAGGGATCAAATGGGCACGGTTTCAAGAAAGTATAGTCTTAACTCAGGAGACTGGGCTGGTATGCACAGATAGGTGAGGTCTTGGTCTAAATTCATTCAATAAGTTGTAGTAAGGGTGAATAGGAGGAATACTTAGTGAGGAAATGTAGAGGTATGCGGAGGACATCAAGTCTTTAGACAACCCAAAGAAGAAAAACTCAAACACGAGAACTTCTCGAATTTAAATCTCAAAGAAACTTAAAGGAATTGCAACAACACTATAATCAAACATCCAATATAATGTCGTCACAATAATTCAAGTGAATCAGTCACTCAGAACTCCTTCAATACTAGAAGTGAATAAGATGGAATAAGAAAGCTGAATGTCATTAAACAAGAAGTCTCAACAGCATATACATAACCAAAAAACCAGAATGTTCATTAAAACTTTACAATACGG
>JASDQU010885056.1:19366-33715 GCA_032191745.1 Picea mariana
CCAAACCTTTGTGCTACTAAACTTTCTTCAAGGGTTGACATCGATGACAACCAACCCAATTAATCAACACTGAATTCCAGTGAGTTGAAAAATGTAGTGTTGAAGGAGATGCATAATGTGTCATATGCAAGGCATCCAGGATATCAGAAAACAATTGCAGCAGTAAGAAACGAATATTTTTTGCCAGGAATGAAGAAGGAAGTGGCTAATTACATAGCCAGATGTCTAGAATGCCAAAAAGTAAAGACAAAACATAGACACCCAACACATTTGCTACAACCATTTCCCATTCCAGAATGGAAGTGGGAAGTTTTCATGGTTGATTTTATTACTAAGATTCCCAGAACTGTGAAGAAACATGATTCTATCATGGTGGTGGTGGATAAATTGACTAAGGCAACACATTTTATTCTAGTAAAGAATACACACAAGGAAACAAATATTGCAAATATCTACATGAAAGAAGTTGCTAGGATACATGGGGTACCTAAAGAAATAGTTTAAGACATAGATCCAAATTTTACTTCCGATTTCTAAAAGGGTTTGTTCAAGGGCTTTAGGACAAATTTAAATCTTAGTACAACATATCATCTAGAGTCAAATGGGAAAATAGAAAGCACTAACAGGATAATTGAGTACATGCTTAGAATGTATGTGATGGATCAACCATCAAAGTGGGAATATTGTATTCATTTAGTTGAATTTTCCTACAATAATGGCTATCATGACTCATTGAAAATGAGTCCATTTAAGACATTGTATGGCAGAAAATGTAACACACCAATGAGTTGGGATAATCCAATAGACATAGCATTTGTTGGGCCAAAATTGTTAAAAGAAATGGAAGAGAAGATGGAAAAGATAAAGTAGAATTTAAAGGTTTCCTAGGATAGGAAGAAAAGTTATGCAGACATGAACAAAGTTTTCAGATATTTTAAAGTGGGAGAACATGTGTTTTTGAAAGTGAAGGCAAAGAGAAGTTCGCTAATATTAGGATGTTGCCCAAAGTTGGCAACGAGATATTGTGGGCCTTTTGAAATATTAGAAAGGACAGGGCCAGTTGCATACATGTTAAATTTTCCTACATCCATGAGAGTGCATAATGTATTTCATGTATCATTGTTAAAGAAATATCTGTGTGATCCTAACCACATAATTTATTGGAATGTGATCTAGGTGGAGCATGAAGGGGATTTTCGGGTGGAACCAGTACGCATCCTGAACCGAAAAGTTAGAGTGCTCAGGAAAAAATAAATAAGAATGGTAAAGGTTCAATGGACCTGCTACAGTCCTAAAGATGCTACATGGGAGCATGAAGAAAACATACAGGTAGAGTACCTGCAAATTTTTGATAGTTTCGAAGAAAACATAATGCAAGACTCCATTTTGAGCAGTCTCATCTCAGAGTCCATTTGGAGACCTTGATAAAAAGAATGGCTCAATCCTTGGGTTAGCCTTTATAAATATATGGTACATCCCTTGGGTTATCACTGCTAAATGAATGGTGCATTCCTTGGGTCGGCGAGTTGAGAGGAACATGAGATTATGGTCAGAGTTGTTGCTGGAGTTGTTGCTAGAGTTGTTAAATTGCAGTTTATTTATTTATTTATTTCTAAGTATTGTGATGTAAATTTACATATATGTATATCGACATAGAGTGCACTGAGGATGATGCACAATTGTAGGTGAGGGGGAATGTAACATCCCCACTATAATCCCTAGTTTAATTAATGCTTATGTAGATATAATGTGTGGCTATGGCCAAAGTGATGTAATATGCGAAATGTATTTCTTTGTTTTATTAATAAAATGTGATGCCAATTGCTAAGGGGACATCGACAAGAGATGGGGGATGAATTAATCCACAAGAGAGGGGAGTGTCTAGGATAATGGCCAAGAGGGGTCCAAGGGCGGAATTGTTACCCATGATTTTGGTCATCTAGATGGTGTATTAACAATGGTGTACTCAGGCTCCCAACAAGAACTTTCTCCTGAGAAAAATGGCATTCATCTCGTTCTAGAAAACATATTTTTGAAGAGAGTTTGTAGGCTGCTTATAGCCTAGGGTGCGAGAATGACCCATTCTCATAGGCCACCTTCAACTAGGGTGCAAACTTCTCGCACTGTGCTCTATACCTAGGGTGCGAACTTGTTCTCAAGCTTGGAAAAAGAAAGAAGTCTCGAGGGTTCTAGAAGGGAATCTTCTAGAGAATGGGTTGGCATTCGAATGGTTATCATTTTACTGGTTTCCCTGATTTGGTGGGATCATTCTTATCCATGTAACCATATCATCCTCTCCTATATATTGATAGGATTCTCATGGAAAAGGTTAAGCAAGATTAATTGAAGAATTGGTGAAGGAATTGTGTGAAGAACCCATCTTGAGCAGAATCTTGGAGACTCTAGTAGGTCTATCAAGAGGAATTAGATCTTCTTCATGCAAGGACAGAGAAAGTGTGTGTGTTGGAACCAAGAGTCACCGAAAGGAAGCTTGCGACATCAAGGCGATCAGGTTGTATCTTCTACTTTCGATTAATATGATACAGCGACATGTGCTTTTCCCATAAAGTCATTCTTACTTTATTGTGTAATTCCTTGATCATACACATAAGTTGACGATTGAATACATTTTGCTATCTTCACTTTGGTTGGTTTGTGTTGTCTTGGTCTTGACCTCACAAGAGCACCAGAGTGAAGTGGGAGCAACAAATACCCAAGGAAGCGATACAAAGGTATGTCACTTGTTCCTCCTTACTAGCTATTTCAATGGTCATAACTTAGGGAAATAGTCAACTGTCCTATTTTGTTCTATATCCAGGTGGATCTAGGGAGATTTGTTAGTGTCCACACCTACCTATTAGTTCAATAACAAAATTGGCGACTCCACTGGGGATGCAACCCATTTCTTCGTGGTTTTTCGTGTTTTTCCTTGGCCATTTTCTCTTGCCTTACCTTTCTTAATTTCTATCAATCTCTGAGTCTTCAATACACCCTGATAGACTCTCTGGGTCCATAAGTCCCTTCAATTTTTTTGTTTTTTTCCAAAATTTTGCCTAGTTTCAGGCCTTCTCGCACTGAACCCCACAGTGGCCTGCGAGAACACCTTGAGTTTGCATCCTACCTTTAAGTCCAGTGCGAGGTTATCGCACTCTTCTCAAAGGTAGCATGCGAGAATGCTCCATTCTCGCACTGTGTATTATTGATAGCCTGCGAACCCTCTTTTAAAATTTTTGGATTTAAGATTTTTGCATGCTCAGATGCCCAGATCAATATAGGTGTCTGAAAAGAACTTCTTGGACCATTGGTTGATGTTTTCTTGTCTTCGGATTTTGTGCACGATCAGTCTTCGGAAATCAAAGGCTCTTCTTGTCCATGTTTTTCTCAACTCTCATCTCTTGACTTTTCTTAACAAGGATATACTCTCTGATCTTGGAATCTAAGTACTTGTTTGGTTAGGAGCTGGTAATCGATTTGAAAGTTGGGATCCTTTGTCTTTCTCATTTACTCATTATTTGGAAGATCATTGCACTCATGCAATTCAAAAGACTAGTTTTGTCTGCTTGTTGTTTTTGTCTTCATTGAAAGATTGGCTTGGGTTTTGTTGATTGCTTTTTCATTAGTTATTAGTTTTCCTTACTTTCACCACCATGGTGTAGATCCTTTTTGAAAAGTAATTTTTTTTTTCTTTTTAAAAGCATTTTCGTTTTGAAAATATTGAAAATCAATTGTTGAAATTATTGAAAAAGAACAAATAGAGAATTGTCATTATTGCGTGATTCGTTGAGATTGCATTTTAAAGAAGATTGTGTATCGTAGTTCAAGATTGTTCCGGAACACTTCTCTTTCCCTCCCGTACATAGGATTCATCGAACGAAAATTGATATATTTCATTCCTATCTATGCATTGTTGGGTCAGAGTCTCACACAACATCGGTTTCACCTCCGTTTCCTTTGAGTAACAATAGCCCTTAAAAATATTGCGTAATTTTAAAATTTAACTAGTAACTCTTTTCTAGGACTCTATTACACCAACAATTAGCTAGGCTAGCACTTTGGAATAGGCAGAGAGATACACTCTCCAAAGCACAAAACACACAATATCATCTTGTGTTAAGGAGTGTCAAAATTCCATTTACAACATTTCGTCTTGGGAAGCCCTTCTCACACAAGGGTCAAACACGAGGTTGCATTGATACTGACAGAGTTACTCACCCTGCTTTGTTGATATCGGTGTAGATATTGCACGTATTATGGGGGTCACTTAGAGGTATACCCACAATGATGAGTGAAAGCCTCTGGAGTTGATTTCAGGCTAGATACCCTGCCCTTGCGTGTGGATTGAACTGTCGACTGTCCCCCCAGGCTTTATTGTTTCCAGTGGTAACCTTAGTGGCCTATCTTCTTAGGGTCTTACACAAGGTGACTGTGAAGGGGCAAGTCTTCACGGTACCTGGAATCAACGTTGGCCAAAATCACTCGGGCTCCTTGGAGGGTATACCCACGATTATGTGTGGGAGCTTGCACCAGGGTGTAAGTCCATTAAGCAGGTCATTAACGTAACTTTTCCACCCTAGCCCAGCCCCTTCTCGTCTCNTTCCTAGATTTTGTTTACTAGTGTATGTTGTTTGTTTACCCAAGTTGACCATAGGATTTTCTTCGTAAGTTTGTAACTCGTTCACAATAGACCCTCCACATCATTCACGTAGAATGCAGGGCTTACCTCCAGAAAACCTGGAAGGTTCTTAACCCCTGCCTACAAGCTCACCTGAGGGCTCTCCTCAACAGAGTGAAGTCCAATACGTCACCACTCCACAAGTGGAAAGAACTGACTCTTTGGAACGGTTTCGAATTACCAATTTTTGAGAGGACTTTCGACTTCACCCCACTTCTGAGAGAAGTATTATGTGAGTGAATTCTTCCAGAGACTTAGTTGTTGTGTCTTTTGGATCACCGAATGGACCCTTTCCAAGACCTGAAGGCCAAGATCCTTTTTGGTCTGCTGGCGTTTTTAGATGGGACCTTTTTGGTGCAGGATCAGGCATTGAAATCACCGTCTCCCCTGCATTCCCTAAAACCTATGACCCAGACACAGTACCTTTTACTACTGCTTATTATTTTCCTGGTACATAAGCTCCATGAACTGACCACATCTTGACCATCCATATAGAAATGGTCCATTACACAGACACTACGAGTATTCACACCAGGATTAGCGCGGCTAGTCTAGCCCCCATCGACACACCGCTCTCGCCCAATGTCACCCCGACACTTCCACCTGGATACCATGCATTGAATGCTTCTATTCCCACTCCTACGCAAACCTTGTCCGGAACTCCTGGTGGCCCCTTTTCTTCTGGGCACTCTCCTCCCAACTTCATTCCGACGCTTCCTCAACCCCCTTTTGGAGGATATTTTTCATCCTCTATTGGAAACACTAATCCTAGTGGCACTATTCCTTCATTCACACCAAATTACCAGATTCCTGTTGGTGGACAACTTCACCAGGTAGGGTTGACTCAATCCCCCCTTTTAGGGAAAGTTCCTATTGGAACGCAAATCCCAATCGGAACACAATCTTTGATTGGAACACAACCCCTGGTTGGAGGAAAACCCCCACTGACCCCACCCTATGGAAAAAATATACCTCCATATTTGGCCCAGTATTGGAACCATCTAATACAACATAACCCTCAATCAACTAGGGGGCAACAGTCTCAAGTTACTGTTACTCTACCTCCTAGTATAGACCAACCATATCCAGGTACGTATAATCCTATTTGGGGTTCGATTGCTCAAACTCATGTCCCTGTTCAAGGACACAATCCTATGAGCTACTTTCCTCTACAACAACCACCAAATCTGCCTGGGTCTTCGCATTATATGTAGACTGCTTATGGTCCTACTGGTTTGCCGATGAAACTCCCTCCCCAAAGCCACCAGTACCCACATGTGAATAGACAGTTACCCTTCTTGGCCACTTTGGATCTCCCGGATCTATCAAGGATTTTAAATGAGCCAATTCGTCACTCTCCCCAATGGCCCGCTATACCATCCAAGCTACCATCAGACATCCCTAAATTTGATGGCAAAGCAGGAGAGGACCTGAACAATCACGTCATGACTTTTCACCTCTGGTGCTCATCCAACTCCTTGATAGATGACTCTATTCGTTTACATCTTTTTCAAAGGACCCTCACGGGTTCTACCGCAAAGTGGTATATAGAATTACCACGAGGTTTCTTCACCGACTTCAACACCCTCGCTATGGCTTTCCTCACCCACTACTAGTTACTGATCCGTTATGAAACGGGGACTGAGATTTTGAGTTCTTTCAAACAAACCAAAGCCACTCATATATCCAATCACATTCATGAGTGGTGACGAAGATGACATCTCATCAAACTCGAACTTCTCGATCAGTTGCTGGAAGAGTGGTTCACAAAATCATTTGTGAACAACATCGCTCATGACATCGCCATGGGTGGAGTTGTCACAGAAGAACAGGCCATAAGCCATGCTCAATAGCTTGACCTCATTTACTCACAAACAAGTACTCTTTATGACTTACTCCCTGACGCACCTCGTCCTTCGACTTCTGCCACCTCGACTACCCCCACTGCTTCTCATGCAGCTGATGGTGTGATTGGCACTTTCCATGCCCAACCACTTTCTGCCTCAAGCAACAGTCGCAAACCTAATTCTTCTAATGTTAAAAATGCTCCATCTCCTACCCCTCCCGCTGGCAAGACTTCTGAGGTAAATGCTATTCAATCTACCCCAGCCGGTAAAAACAAATCCAGAAAGGGAAAGGGTAAGAATAAGGAGGACAAAAATACTTTACAAACAGAGAGAACCAAAACTCCACCTGTTGACGATAGGGATAAGCACAAGCCTCGATACCCTTTTCTTATCTGTGGTGATGATCACTACACGAAGGATTGTCCACGACACGCCGAGGTTACTAAGTTCCTTTAAGGAGCCCCGAAACCACCCTCTCCGGCCGTTTTGTCGCAACCCTTCCCTTCTCAACAACAAGCTTAGTTGGTCATTCATGACCAACCTTCCCCTTCCACTACATCCTATGTATTAATGTGTACTGGTGATTCAAAAAAGAATGACATTGCACTTACCACTCGAGCCAAAGATTGTTCTCCCTCTAAAGAGAAGGTTGATGATCTACCTCCTTCACTGGTACAACCCTCTCCCGTGACTCCACCTACCAACGATCCTCTTCATCTCGAATGACCGAGCCTTGACACAGTTCTTCGACCCCCTCCAAAGGGCATCATTCAGAAATCGGCTTTCAATCCCCATGCTCGTGCTGCCCAGAACTACAACATTGTTGAAGATCTGGCCCAAGCACCTTCAACAATGTCAGCCCTCGAAGTCCTTCAAAGTTGTCCCACACAACGGAAGGCACTGTTGAAAGCTATTGGTGGAATCGACCCAACGGACACGAATTTAATAATTTTTGACTTGGAAGATCACATTCCAAGGTTACCCCATCAACTCGCGTTCCAAATCCAAGTGATTGTCTCTGACAAAAAAAAATTTCGAACCGTTATCGACGAGGGTGCCTCGACGTGTGTCATGTTTGTTACCTACTGGAAAGCCATCGGCTCTCCCTCTTTGACTGAATCCCATAATACTCTCAAAGCCTTCAATGGATCCGGATTTAATCCCTACAGTGTTCTTCCTTCGTTGCCAATCATGCTAGAAGGAAAAACAGTCCAAGTCGAAGTGGAAGTCTTTGATGCTCCTCTCGACTACAATATTTTGCTTGGACGTAGCTGGATCGATTCCATGCTTGCAGTTGTGTTGACTCTTTTTCGTGTTGTACATTTCCCACATCAAGGAAAGGTCATCACCATCGACCAATTAGCCTTCTTTAAATCGAATATGCGTACTGGAAACATACCGTTCATCGCTAAAACCCCACCGGGTTACGAGAATATCAGTGTAGGTCTTCTCAAAGACTCCTCGTTAATGGGTACTTTCCCCATTCCACCTCTCGATGTTCCACACTCGTCTATCACTTCAATTAAAATGATATCCACATCGATTCCTGAAACCCCTGCATCTCACAACCCATGGATGGTACCTAACCCTGGCGATCATCTTCGCTACGGTGACAAAATGCCTTTAAGTTCAGTCGAATCTGCCTATCAAGCCATTCAATCAACAACCCCTTCTACCCCCTCTCTTGGTGAGTTATCTCTAGATCCTTTCCATGTCATTTTTCCCACAGATGAGATGATTATGTTTGTCATGGAAGACACCCTCCGGGACAATGGCCATCACTGTTCCATCCTCTTCCTGGAACAACACACCATTGAGAACTATCAATGGATCTTGACCCCATCAACCGTTGTGGTCATTTTAACCATTCCCAAATCCACACACGATGTGTTTTCCAAAGGGAACTTAAGCAATATCTCACCCACTATTCCCCTCGACATATCCATCAAACCTGGAATTGTCGAAAATGTGCATATTGGATCTTCGTGTTCCCCTGACGAAATCGTCACCTACACGTCACTTTTCAAAGAATTTCGTGACGTGTTCGCCTGGAGCTATGAAGAAATGCTGGGTATTGACCCCGACATTGTAATACATGAGATCAAGACATACCCCGATGCTAAACCCATTTGGTAACACCTTCGTCCAGTTCACCCACGTAAAGCGGCTGTTATCAAGCTTGAAGTCGAGAAACTTCTCAAAGCCGGCTTTATTTACCCAGTGGCCCTTACTGACTGGGTTTCCAATCTTGTCCCGATCGACAAGAAACAAGGCACAATCCACATATGTGTTGATTGTAGGGATATTAACAAAGCTTGTCCCAAAGACAACTTTCCTACGCCCTTCGTCGATCAGATTGTCGACGATTGCGCCAGAAGCAAAATCTTTTCCCTGATGGATGGTTTCTCTGGATATAATCAAATCAATATTGTTCCCAAGGATCAACAAAAAACTGCTTTCATTTGTCCTTGGGGAACTTTCACCTATCAGAAACTCCCTTTCAGTCTCAAGAACGCTGGTGCAACTTTTCAATGCGCTATGTCTTATGCCTTCCATGATATCAAGCACATCGTGCAACCATATGTTGATGACTTACCCACTCATTCCATGTGTCGAGTCGATCATCCAATCCACCTCCGAGCCATTTTCGTCTGCTATTGGTTTTACCACATACGCTTGAATCCTCACAAGTGTTTTTTCTGCGTGGAATCCGGTCGACTTCTAGGATTTATTGTTTCGCATCAAGGGATCAGGGTAGATCCTTTAAAGGTCGAGGTGATCCTTAATCTCCCTCCTCCTTCTACACTTCACTAGTTACAAAGTTTGCAAGGGAAAGCAAAATTTCTTCGTCATTTCATCCCAAACTATGTCGAGATAACTCATGGATTTACGTGACTCCTCAAAAAGGGGTTTGAGTTCGTATGGGATACCATCGCAAACAAAGCCTTTGAATCTTTGAAACTATCCCTCACACGTGCTCCGCTTCTCTTCCCCCCCGTATTACAGTCGCGATTATTTTCTCTACCTTGCAGCCTCAGATTACACCATTGGTATGGTTCTCATCCAAGAGGATGATTCTCACGATGAACATGTTATCTATTACTTGAGTCGAAGCCTAACACCTACCGAAACCAAGTATTTACATGTCAAAAAACTAGCCTTGGCAGCCGTCCAAGCAGTTCAACGCTTCCAGCACTATATCCTCTCTCGCAAGACTACAGTGATTTCTAACTGCAACCCTATGCAACACATTCTCACACGTCAATTGCTAGGGGGAAAATACTCCAAATGGATCATGATACTCCAAGAGTTTGACTTGGAATTTGAACAAGCCAAGTCCAAGAAGTCCTTATTGTTTGCTGAGTTGATATGCGACTTTCCCTACTCTGTAACGGAAAATGTAGCAGCTGATTCATTACCTGATGAATCCCTTTTCCTCATTAGTTCCGATGATCTTTGGTATGGAGATATCATCATATATCTCCAAACCCAGACTTTCCAGCCCAATTTTTCCAGTATTGACCGACGTTGAATACGCTACCAAGCCCGTCAATATGTTATCCTCGGGGATACTCTTTATCGTCATGGGATTGACTCGATTTTTTGACACTGCCTCACATTCGAAGAAGATAAGAAAGCCTTAAATGAATTCCATTCTGGAGCCTGTGGTGGTCATATGTCTGGGTATGCTACTGCCCAGAAGATCTTACGAGTATGGTATTTTTGGCCTTCTTTATTTAACGATTGCATAATCGTTGTCCAAAAATGCCACGCTTGCCAGACCTATAATCATAAGATACGGTCACATCCTGCTCCTCTTCACCCTGTGATCTCCATTGGTCCCTTTGCAAAATGGGGCATGAGATTCATGACATGTCACCCCCACTCGGTCGAGGGGCATGGGTACATTATTTTAGCCGTAGATTATTTTACGAAATGGGCCGAGGCGATGCCGACATTTGACAATACTGGAAAGACCATAGCATTATTCATTTTTAATCACATCATAGCTCGTTTTGGTGTTCCTTAGGCTATCGTCACTGATCACGGTATCCACTTTAGAAACTTCATGATGTCTGAACTCACTGAAAAGTTGGGTCTTCGCCATGAAAACGCAACGCCCTATTACCCACTAGACAATGGCCAAGTCGAAGCAATTAACAAAGTTCTCGTAACCATGCTCCGATGAATGATAGGGATTCACAAAAGAAGTTGGCACACAATGTTGTTTTCAACATTGTGGGCTTACCAGACATCCGTCAAGTCCGCTACTGGGTTTACACCTTTCCAGTTAGTCTATGGTTTGGAAGCCATTCTCCCGATCGAATGCAAGATACCCTCTTTAAAATTAGCTGTTGAACTCCTACCAAACACTTCAGCTGAGGAAAAATGTCTATTGTATCTTATGTGATTAGATGAAACTTGACGCAATGCTACCCTAGTCATAGAAGCTCAGAAGAAACGTGTCAAGGCCCAATACGACAAACATGTCAAGCCTCGCGTGTTCTCCAAAGGAGATCTGGTTCTCCTCTACGAACAAGATCGAGCTATGCTAGGAGCTGGAAAATTCGAAGTCATGTGGCGAGATCCTTATATATTTAAACAAGTTTTGGAGAAAGGAGCTTATGAGTTATTTGATTACGAAGGTATCCCTTTGAGTGAACCCAGAAATGGGTTGTACTTAAAGAAGTACTATGCATAAGATTACCTGTACACGAGTACTTGTGTTTTATTGTATCATACTTCTTGTGTGTTACTGTAGTTTGATTTTGTCGTTATCTGGTCTCTACCCTTATGTGACGTTGTGCTTGATTTCTAGATGTCAGAGTCTTCGCTACCCCACATTGGCTTCGATGATGGTGCTAGTCGTAGTACTTAGAACCTTGCTTCCGCTGCATGGGCAATTTACGCCCCTACAAACGAACTTGTCTCTTTACGAGGTGTGTGCCTCGGTTGTGCGACCAACAATATTGTAGAGTATAGCACCGTTATTGAATTGTTGATTGATGCTATCTTGCTCAGTATCCGTCACTTGGTTGTGCCACTCGATTCGCAGCTCGTAGCACTACAGTTAAGTAATGTCTATACAAATTCGCCTCTTGGAACATTATTTTGATTATATTGAGTATTAACATGTTCCTAGATGTCTAAATACATTAAATGATGCATTAGCTAACTATGTATTAGACAGACATTTGGGTCATTTATAAATCAATCACATCAATTTTCACACAACACAAGATAAACTGGTAGAAGTCGTATGTATATATAACGATCAAAAAGTTTTTTACAAAAAGTTCTGTCCGAGAACCAAAATTTCAAAATCTGAAGCACATAGCTTCTACAAAGTGACGTCATGGATGATGTTCACAGTAACACATGACTGCCCAGGCAACCCTACAAAGCAGTCAACCAATAGACTCTGACACCCCCACAGTATGACGCTGATAACGTCATGGAACCTCTCCAAGAGGCATGTCTGGAATGTTTGTAGTCAAACCCTCTAAGTTTTGTTCCACTGCTTCATAATCTTCAGCATCCCATCATGGAACTAGAGCCACCTCTCCTCTTCGCTGAATAGGATAAGTACCGTGTGGTCAAAAATCCCCCATGTCTGTGTCATCAAAAAGAATTTTGTAATTAGACCTCGGACAAACATTAAAAACATTTGCATATGATTAAATTCACAAAAACATTTAAAAAGTAAAAAATGTGTACTTCTTACTGAGATCCCCCCCCTGAGCGTCCTCGGGCAGGGCCAAGTCCGGATCTCCTCGAAAATCCAACCCAGCATAGGCATAATCATCGACCATCAGCATTTGTGGTCGCAACCAGTCGAAGAAGGCATCATTGTATTTGATAATTGGTCCAGCTACGTGTCGTGCCATGAGCTGACACCACCTCAGCATTCTTGGATCCGCTGGAGCCGGTAAACCCCACTCAACCTGCAACCTCAACAAGGGAACCCTCTCAAGAAACAAGGACACCAACAATGACCCGTACCCGAATTGCTTCAGGTTTCCTCTCCTGCATTTGGTTAACTGCCTCTTCACGCTACGAAGGACTGCATCTGCCCAGTTAAAAACCCAAGGCTCAATACACTCTATGGCATACTGAAAGTAGCTCTGGAGAGCCATGTGAGGAGCAGCGCTCCCAGCCATACGAGAAATGGTGAACAAAATAGTGCGAAGGGTCAAATCCCGCACCCCCCAAATGGCTACCTTTCCTTTGCTCCTTTCCGCCTCTGGAACACAGTGCAAATGACAGTATTCACTCATAGGCAGCCCACCACCTCTGCTACCAGTCAGGCTCGCATGGTACCCACGCCGTGACAATCCTGTCAAGAAGTAAATGTCCTTGATATCCAAGGACAATGTTTGGACCCCTACATGGAATATTTGTTGGTCTAGGTCCCACATATGCAAAAGGTACTCCAATAACCTGACTTGGGCCCTCATACCTGGGATGCGAAAGAACTTCAGGAGACCACAGTCTCGCAAAGTGGAAACGGTGCCCAAGTCATTCCCGACAATAACATCATATTCTTCATGCTCTCTTTCACACCATTCTAGAACCATGGTGATAGCCAAATGCCTGCATAAGAAACAAAAGAAGAAGGTCAACAACTCTATTCAACACTTGGTATCTTTTTCATTGAGAAAACTTCAATTTTTTTTTTCACTTTGCGGTTCCGTAGGTGCCCTTTAGGCACAGTGCGAGGTTCTCACAAGTGCATTTGGGGCCACCGGCAAGAATGATGCATTCTCGCAGGTCCCATGTGGCTGGCCTATGAGAATGGCTGAGTGCAATTTTAGCCCCTAAAACACTCAAAAACATGAATTTTACCAATGAAAATGAAAAATTGAACCATGAAAAGATAGAGGACAAGGAGCTTACCTCACTACCGGAGACGGTTTGTTGAATGGATGCTCGTACCTCCCGCAATCGAGTGTCGAAATTCAAGGGCAAAAGAGGGGTTTTGGACTAAAATATTGGCAAAGTTACAATGACTATGGTAAAAAAAACTTTTACTCACTTATATTTACTTTTACCATTTGTTATTGATTTTTATAATTGTTTTATTTATTAAACCTCTTGCCTAATACCCTTATGAGTGCAAATTTTGCAGACATAACGACCTCGACGTTCATACACAAGGATACAGATATTTTTTCTCTTCTTCATCACATGTTTTGATTGTTTTTCATGGTTTTTGTGCAAAACCTCAAGCTTGGTCTTTGTCCGTTCTCACGCTCGAAAATACATGAGAACACGATCGAGCACACTTTTATCACTTTTTCGGGCTCAACAAGGTTATACGAAAAAGGAACCCCCCTGGAGTCCTCTTAAAGCTCTTTTCAGACTCTCTAAACATGAAAAGATTGTTGAGCGACCTTGCTATTTTCACGCTCGTTAAAGTATTTGAAGAAAGCATCTCTTGGGCGATAATTTATCTCTGTTTCGGTCTCATCAGACTATTTTACAAAAAAGGAACTGAGAGAGTTCTCTTTTTAAGTGTTTTTCCAGACTCTATAATCATGAAAAACCTTCGAGTTTTCTATCTTTGGACTCATTAAATAAACATCGACAGATCAGTAATGGACCCAAACCACTCCTTCCTAGGGTTTGTTAAACATACTCTGAAGGACTCATTCGAAGGATGAGCTTACATCAACAAGCATATGTTATCCTCCTCAAGATTGCGTAAAAATAAAGAGGTACTCGCTAGAAATGGTGGGGGAAAATTTGGGAAAGGGATGTGTTTTCATATTCATATTAATTGGCAGTAAGTGTCTCTCTTGAACATGACACCCCCCTATTCATTATTTG
>JASDQU010885057.1:0-13259 GCA_032191745.1 Picea mariana
CACGACTTGGAGCACCCAACTCTTGGGCTCTCACCTTGCGAACCTCTGAGTTCACGAGATCCCTTGATATCTGCCACCTGTCCTCCTCTGATGGATGGCTGCGATTCTCTCGCGACTTCACCACTCGCAAAGTCAAAGGAATTCCCTCTCTGATCTCTGATGTCTGAGTCCCCGATAGAGAGGATCTTGTGACATGTGTCCTTCTAATCGGACTGGTTAGATTCTTTTCCTATTTCGGAACTTCACACCTCGTGACCTTGCAAATCTTGATGCAAAGGTTTTAAACCTTCGACTCGCGAATCCACGAAGTGAGATTCCACGAGTGATCTAACGACCCTTGTTGGCTCAAATCCTACGGTCCGATTCTGCCGAGATTGCACTTAGAAAAATTCTTACCGTAGCTTCCCTACTCCTTTGCAAGATTTGACAACCCTCGGAACTTAGCGAATTCTCCATGGAGAATTCCGACTGTTTAATTCCTCCTTAACAGTCCTGCGAAATGAACAAGTATGCTTTCATGAAACTTGTCCACCAGCAAACCAATGTTGTTGCACCTTCTTCCAATACTTCAAGACACTAAACCTCCTGAGCTTTCCTTCGACAACTTCTTAAATCCTATCTCTCCTAAGCTTGATTGAAAAATACTCAAGTCCTTTGGGAAAAATTCCTGCACATTCCTTGCGGCACTTCAAATACACTCCAAGTATTTGAAGTCTTAGACTCTGTGCACTCTCTTTGCAGTAGCAGTCCTTCAACAATTTCGCTCAAGTTGTAACTCTAAGACTTCACTTGACCTACGCACACCTTGCATGGATCCTGTGTTTAACTTGCACTTCTGCGAGAATGAGAACAATGTTATCCCTCCTGAGCTTTCAGAGACGAACTCTGTTTTCTGTCAACGCACACCTTGTAGACAATTTTGTTGCAATCCTTGTAGGAAAACTCTTGCTCAGACATAGAAACAATTGAAACTCATTCCTTACTCTCCCTTTCTTCAGATTTTAGACATTAAATATGAAATCATACATTCACGAATCAAAGCAAATGCACAACAGAGAGTAAACAAACATATATCAATCAACATGTACAACACAGAAAGTAATTGAGCACCATGAGTCTGAACTAAAGATCTTTGCATTAATCCAGAACTTTTGTACATGGGTTCTTATACACAGCTCTCTACTTCTTCTGCTCTATGCTCTGTTGATTGATAATATTTCTAATGTTACAATGATACAAGTAAGGGTGTCTATATCTGTTTTCTCTCCGGCTCCTAAAATTGTCTAATCTAAGAATTCAAAGCTACCTACTTACATTTACTAGCATAAATGCCTCTTAGTCCTTCAGACGAGAGTGGGACGCTCAAGGTTTGATTACAATCTACAAGTACACCCTTTCTTAATTGTTTCATTTATGTTTGGCGTACCAAACTTCAAAACATTTCAAGCAATTCATCATGTGACAAAATGCGTTGGTGTTTGTCCCCCGCTCGCTTGTTGTTGGTGATGCTCCTGCATCATTCCCTAAAATAAAAAAATCGATATGGTAGTCGAGATACACAATGAGAGTAGTTGGTCAATCATTGACCATTGCCACCCTCGCCACCCTCAGAAGCATCACATAAATCTATATTTCTTCTCTTGCTCGAGGAAGCACCTTGAGAGGTTCTAGGCCTGGGAATGCTTCGATGCTCTAGAGACTGCACAAAGAATACATAGTTTTATAAGTTTTTTTCCTCAATGAATTAATAGACATACAAAATTATACTTTGTAATTTAGCCTAAGACATCTCACAACATATGATATTATCAATCGTGAGGGTGTTACCTTCCTTCACGATGCCATCCTCCATCAATTAGAAGGATCAAGTCAAGAAAATTAAACAAATATGCATAAAATCAAATTCGTGAAACATAAACAATTATCATCAATGCATTATCTCACATTGAATATCTCAATCCTCGATGGAGATTCATTGGTAGATGGAGCACTAGATTTTACAACCTTCTCCAAGAAAACCTCTATTGTGCCAGTCTCAGTCGATGGGATTGATGGAAATGGTGGGGGGGTAGGTTGCATACAGGTGGTGTGGACGGGTGCCCTACATGTGAATCCACTGAGGATGTGTGCAATAAGACTGATGTTGAGGGTGGGTTGTGATGCACCCTCACAGGCTGTACAAGTGATTGCCAAGACCTAGGCCTTGAGAAAGGTGACCTAAATTCAATGCCTAGGTGCCCAGGGAGTGCAATAGTACTATACCTAGAAAATATATCCGCATCCTTCATACATATTAATAAAACTGAACTATTACTACCAAATAGTAAAATTCAAAAACATAAACACAAACGATTTGAGAATTATATGATATTTTACTCCACACATGATACTTGTGACATAGGTGACTTGTCCATCCCAGATGGACATTCCCCGAAATTTCCTAATCCCAAATCCTGTAGAAACACGAGAACAATAAAAATTTGAGGATGCCATAAAATAAAGAAATGACTTTGGTGAATTTATAAAACGTAATACATACATATTTGTGGGGTGCACCCAATGAACAAGCTCCCTCTACTGTTGCATCAGTGGTGGGGCTAGGCACTGATGCATCCATTGACACAAAGAGTCTACTTCTCGGGCGTAACAACTTCAAAACAACATACATTATAATAGCGATATAAATACATAAGATCAAAAATAAATATATAATGACGAATAACTTAAAGATGGTTAAGATACTAACCTCATCCATGAAGCTATTGTGTCTATTGGGCTCTATAGGCCCATATCATGTCGGATCGTAGCTCAAGCATCTGTGAGGTTCACATGGAAAACTTCTATGTCCATGTTCCCTGTCCTCACTGTACTCTCATGTGCATGCTTAAGCTTCAACCCCTCTATCAATGTCACTGGCAGGCGCCTCCTGTCGAGATAGTGCAACACAACTACTATGCTGCACTAGGCTATGAGTCAATGATGAAATGACTAGTTGTACATGTTGCAAGATCTCTGCAAAAGGAGGATGCTGGGTAGGGGGTCTAGCCTTCGCCTGGGGGGATGAGGAACTAACAGGGAGTCGTGTCTGGCATGCTCTTGGTCGTTTGCAGATGCTTGACCCACCCCATGGAAGTGGCTGATGTCAAATTAATTGACATGCTTACCCAAAATAAATTTAGCCCATAATTTTCTCATAAAATATAAGAGAACCTCCCTATTATTGCAGGGAGGTTTATCAAAAACCATATGCCACCTATCCATCCATTTTTGACTAATCTGGGAATGGATGCACTAGTCAATGGAGATGTGTTTCTTGGTCAATGGTAGTTCTTTTCCATTTCTAGGATCCCTAAAAATAGACAATATTTGTTGTTTTGAAATGTCCATTTATTTGACATAGGTTTTGTCCAAACCAATCCTACAATACTCATACATTCTTTCCCTATAATCAAAAACATATGTAAATTTCCCTTGGGCACTTGGAATGGACTTCACAATGATGTCCAAAGAAGTGGCCAAGGAGACTCTGCTAGGCTCTCTATTGTCCCTTAATTGTTCCTCAAGGGTTCTTAATATAACCAACCCCTCATCAATTTGAGTGTTTACATTGGGTGGTTACAATGGGTTGGGGTTTTGATCTTCTTGGTTTTCATGTGAATGGTTTACATTATCTCTAGGTTCCATTTTATTATATGTGTTACAATTTAAAAGTCATGGCATGTAAAGTGGGTTGGATTTTTAATTAAAATACATAATCACAATTTTTTTTAATTTAGATTCTTGGGAGGAGAAGACTAAATTGGATTAAAATTACGATAAATCAAACATAGGTGGAAAGTGGCAAGATCCTCCCTTTGTTTCTCCTCTCTATTTGCTAAGTGAGAGTCAAATCAAGAACGCTCGCTACCCTTAAAAATTGTTCAACATGTTCCTGCCATTAAATCTATGTGGCAATCTTCATGGAGGTTCCACCACTTCCAAACCTATAGGACAGAGCACAGTAAAAAGGGGAAATAGACTATAAAAATCAGTGAAGAGGACCTTACAAACGAGGAGTATTATGAGAGAGGATAATAGAAAAGGGGAAAGAGACTATAAAAATGAGTGAGAAGAACTGATCTGTTGTAAATTGTATCCTTTTTCTTTATTGCAAAAAATAAAAAAACATTTTTTTCATGGAAATAGTCCACATTTGGTGAACCATGAATCTGTATTGTTCTTTCCATATTTTATTTCCACTTTATTTTAATTTTCATGATTTATTTCCTAACATATTTTTTGTTACATAGATAAACGCTTTCCTAAAAGCTTGATACTTTTCCTAGCAAGTTGCACCGCCTTTTCGCCGGCGCAAAATGAATGGAAAAGGACTCTGCCTTACTTTGTTTTTCGTCACTTTCTATTTATATATCCTCTGCCGTAGATGATAATGGTAGAGCATACTCCTTTACTTGTATGACCAGTCAAAATGTTCTCTCCATTGGCTCATAAATAATTAAATTACTAGATAGATCAAACTTCCCTAAAGTGATGCTTGACAGAAAACACTCCTTAAACTCGATGGTCATCTAGTTGATTGACTCGTTTTACCACAGAACTCCAATAAAATTGGAAAGGAACTTGAGTCCAATATTCGTTTCAATTTCTTTTTTGTTAACGACATTTCATAGATCTGTTTTGGTGCTTATGTTAGATTTCTTATATAAATAACTTCGTTGTGTGTGGTCTGAATGACACTAAACAACATCAAAGAAAAACTATCTTAAGAAGCAGCTAAAGACATCCATCGGAATATGGAGTAACGAATGAATTCATCGTGAGAGTCATTAAATTTGAAATTGGAGGTTCCCTTTTCGTACTTAGGGAAGACTAATTACAAATGAGAAGCTCACACCATGTGGTCGGTGCGCTTCAGGTGCAGGTTGTCCGCCATGAATGGGTGGATTCGCGGTTCGACTAACAATGGTAAAGCGAAAAAGACCAAACCAATCGAATGGAAGTGGCATGCCCTAAATATAGAAGTTAAACATTAAAGTAGAGGAGGGAGGCAGACCAAAGTACAAGAGGATCTAAATATATATAGCAGATAAAAGTGAGGTATATTGATATTTTAGCTAACTTCCACACAAACAGTTGTTTTCAATAATGTATTTATAGTGGCGTATGACACAGAGACAGCGAGCTCTCCCCAACTGTCTTCCTTAGCGTCCACCCAAAATGTCACCCAAAATGTCAGTAACAACATCAGCAAAGTTTATGGCCTCCAATGTGTATCATCCTTTTCATGTCATGATGAAATTAAAAAAAAAAAAAAGATTTTTGGCTAGTTGTTTTATGAAATGGTTTTTTTTGTTTGAATCCTGTGATATAAATTACTACGGATTACTATTTTTTTTGTTGTTCAGAATCTATTTTTGAATGCAGAAATAAATTTAGCATACTGAAAATTTTTCAAAACACTAAGATTTTACAAAAATAATCATTTAAATCTACTAATCCAATAATTTTTTTCGAACAAATAATACTAAAAAAATCTTAATTTCCTAGAATTTTTTGTAACCTCGGGAAAAAAAATAATAATGTTACGAAAGTAAAACGCCAGGTAATCGTTCAAACTTGAGGAGTGTAGCTCGATCCGACCATTCTGGCCCAAAAATAAAGCGATCATAAGACTTGTCGAGGTATGTTTGGACTGCAGTGCCAAACCGTGGGTTGCCTTATTTTATGGCGTTTGTGTGGCCTTTCCGTTGTTACATGAGTTAATGTCTTAGTAATCTCAGAGCTGGGGTTATAGTTCAAATTTATTAAACAATTGCCCCCATCACATGACCGGAATCCTTTTTCTATTGACTGGACTTTAGAGCTAACAGATAAATAGGAGGGCAAGCTCTAAGCATTTCACCATTCAAATTCTCGTCTATTGACGTGTAGATCTGTTGTAGAGACTTAACTTGGCGTGGTCTCTTATCTTCTTCTTTTATGGTCGTTCATTGTAGACTGTTCGTCACAGTATCATATTTCCTCTCTGGATAATACGTTACAGTGTCTGCCTTTGCTTTTCTTGCGATAATCAAGTTGAATCCAAATAGAGAAGCTGCCTTAGCTAAATTACTTGAATAATGAAGGGCTGTGCTATGATTGTTCTATTGTTGCTTGCAGCCAGGTTAGGTGAGGCTGCTCGGATTTTCGGCTTCAAACCATTCTATCTGAATAGCGACTCTCAGGTTAGAGCTGCTCCTGCCAGTAGTTATCCATCAGTCGAGGAAAAGACTCCCGAGAAGGCAGTCCCAGCGCTGAACGAACGTCTTAGTAGAAGAGCGAGCGTTGAGAAGCATCCTGGTTCAGAGAGTAACTTGAAGCCGAATCTATCTGCAAAGTCGAAGGCTTCAAATCAGCGTTCTAATGAGCTTCTTCGGACAATCCTTCCTTCTGTAAAATTTGATGTAGTTGAAGCCGACATGGAGAAAACCGTAGCCACCTTTGAACCGTTAGGCCACAGCCCTGGAATTGGTCACGACATTCCGCCTGGATCGAGGCATTGAATTGCATAAGATAGCGAAGCCGTTGAAACGCGTTCTAATATTAGGAAAGAAAAAGCTCACGGCTAACTTTTGCAATAAGCCATTATAGTGCTTGTCAAACATGCAATAGATCGCTAGACTGTATTGTCTCTGATATTATACGAAGTATTGTGCAGTTAATAGTTCAAATCCGAGTATGGTGTAATATATAGAGGTTGTATATATATGAAATAAGCTTTGTTCTTCAAATTTTTCTGGTATCAATAGCCATGTTTCTATAACATAGTAGGGTCATACGCACTGTAAAAATTGAAAGAGATCGTGAGGCGTAATATATGTATTGTTTTGGGATGTCAATATTTCTCTTTCTTGGTACATTGCATTTTTTTCTCCATCTCCTGAAAAATTATAGAAAAAATTATAGATAGTTACAGAGGCCATCACAGAGAGCGATTCAAAATCATAGTTCAACTTATGGGGAAACTTATCAAAATCTAAAATGTTTACGATATGTTAAAGAATATGCTTAAATATTAATAAATACGCCCATATTCCGATATTTTGTTTTCAAAGCATATTTTTGTTGGACTGCATCTCTCACAGATCTGGTGATGAGTTTGTGCAGTTGGCTTCAGTGAAAATTTATATTTAACATGTTAATAAGCGTATTTTTTTCAGTTATTAATGTTAATAAGAAATATATCATCCAAGCATTTGCCTATATTGCAATATATTATTATGTACGTCCTCAAAAGGAGCATTAGCCTATAATAATATATGAATCCATATTAAATGACTATAGTTTCTGAGCATTAGCCTATAATAATATTAGAAGGTTAGCCATTTAAATATGGCTATATTGCAATATATTATTATGTACGTCCTCAAAAGGAGCATTAGCCTATAATAATATATGTATCCATATTAAATGACTATAGTTTCTGAGCATTAACCTATAATAATATTAGAAGGTTAGTCATTTAAATATGGCTATAGTTGAAGGGTACTTAATTTTGGAGTTTTTTTATATTTAAAATCACTCAAATTGTTATTGAATTGTTCACGGGAAACTCCTTTCATTTCATTTAAATATATAAAGTGTTTTGTTTATCTAACAAAATTATAAAATATCAATTTTTGGATTGCTAGGTTGGTGTATATCATACAACTTAGTATGATTCATTTATTATTCTTTTTATTCTTCTTAAAGGGAATGTTTCTTTCCCTAGAAATAGCAATTGCCCTGTTATTCAATTTTGAATTAAAGAAAACTTTCCATTACATATAGGATCGAAGCCATTACAACATATTCATTTTGAGCTTTATTCATGTCATTATGGGAATTGAACCCGGGTGGCGAGGATAACATCTCTTTTATTATCCCTTTTATTTACTAATGACCAATTTCTTATAAATTAATCTTAAAACATTTGAGTTTCACCAATTTAGCCAAATAATTTTCAAAAGTTTTAGGAGTGATGAAATGAGATTCAAACTATCAAATGAATCACATAGCTCTAATCTTCACATGCAAGACCTTCCCTAGTAAGTCAAACTTCATGAAAACATCATTGATATCATTATAATTATAAATGGAGTGTCTTCAACTTTAAAGATTTTCTCAATACTTAAACCTTCTTAGTTTGTTTCTCCTTATGCAAAGTTTTAGCAACTATTTATATTTGAGAAAAAGAAAGCAATTTATATTGCAATGTAAAAGTAAATCACATTTTTCAATTGATAAAAAAACAAAAAAAAAACCCACTGGGGCAACTCAATTGGAAAGTGTCGTGAAAATGAACACACCTCGAGGAATGATTGGATTCCTAAATCAATTATTTCAATTGCTAAATTATCTCATTTTAATCAGCATTGTTATCCATTAAATTCAAGTTGTTTATTCTAATCATCATTATTATCCATTAAATTCAAGTTGTTTTCTTTTGATATGGTCCCTTTCTTTTTTAAGGATGTGCTCAAGTATGAGAACATGTAGCTTGTATATGTCCTCGAAGTTAACATGTAGAACATTGAAATGTTTTTTTCTCATAATCCAACACTTGAATTTATTTGAAGTTTTTCCATTTATCTAAGATTTTGTTTGGAACTTGTCACTTCATAAGATCCATCTTAAAATAGATGCGAGTATATGTGTGTAATTTCTTTATAGGACTTTCAAGATCCAATTAAACATCTGAATAGTAGAAAGGTAAAGGAAAATTGGTAAGGGAAATCAAACTAGCATTCACATAATTGACATACAGCAAGATAATTAGTAACTTCCCCAAAATCGGAGACCCTCTTTAAAATATTTATGATAATCCACATGATCATAGAATAGAAAAATAAGAGAACCTTTCAAGAAAAGAGAGATATCACAATTATTTGTCCAAGTTGAGTAAATCGAATGATATAGAGCCAAAGTATGAGTTGAATACCTATTAAATGGAAAAATGAATGCACATTTCCAAAAGATTGAATGTAGATGGGATACCCTTGGTGTTTAAATCTCCACAATTAATTCCTCATTTGTGTGATTCATAATATAGACAATACGAATACAATAAGGCTACAAAACATTTCAAAAAGTTAAGTTACATCTAGAAAAGAAAGAGGTTTCGATGTTGAAGGCACTCCAATACCCACTAGTCCTCCATGCAATCGATGCATAGATAAGAATTGAATCTTTGAAAATATGATAATCAAATGAGTAAAATAGATCGTCCAGTTAACAAAAATGTATTTCATGGCTATCATAAAAATTGCATAAAAGATAAATAAATTACAACAATAAAAAAGTTATAACAACAATGCATTTCATGGCTATAATGAAAATTGCATAACAGATAAATGAATTACAACAATAATCAAGTTATAACAACATTGTATTTCATCCACTTAAATAGATTACAAAATATTCAAATTTAGAGATAAAATAAGAAATAGAACCAGGTTTTAAGAAACTTATTAATTCTCAAAATTCAAAAGGATATAACATCTAAATAGACCAAATATGTATAGCCCTAAAATCTCTATAATACTAACCATCTAGCGAATTTTTTTAATAAAAATTATTTTTAGGTCAAACACATGTAAAAAAATCCCTAGCAATTTAAGTAAAAAATATGCAAGAAAAGACTAGATGAGAAAAGACTAGTTCCTATTAATTACCTAAGCAACTAATCTAATTTTAGTGATGAATGGATCTAACATAAGGAAGGATTCCCTAGTATCCTTTAGGGTTCACAAGGAATGACAAATCAAGTTCTAGGTCACCTATGTAACTACCCAAATTACCACCAATAGACTATGATATATGATTTATAGATTATGTGGTTACTCAAAATGAATTTTAGATTTAGATTTTTCTCTCTTAAGGGTTGTTTTAGAGGGTTCACTGAGTGAGTTTCTAATGAAAAATTATCCCCAAGTAGTCCATCTCCATAAATTAATTAGGGATGTCATAAAAATTGAATAAGAGATAAACAAATTACAACAATAAACAAGTTAAAACAACAATTTATTTCATCCACTTAAATAGATTACAAAAAGGTAAATTTTAGAGATAAAATAAAGAACAAAACTATGGTTTAAGAAAATTATTAATTCTGAAAATTAAAGAGCATGTAACATCCAAAAATACCAATATATCCAACCCTAAAGTGGCTATAATACAAACCATTTAGGGCAAGTTTTTAATAAAAATTATTATGGGGTCAAACACATGCAAGAAAACCCTAGAAATTTAAGTAAAATATATGCAAGAAAACCCAAGATGTCTAGGGTTTTTTATGTCTGAAAATTAAATGTAACGTAAAAAACCATATATTTCTCTGAAAGCAAAGATAAATTTTTAAATTTGAATTTAGGATTCAATAAATGAAAAAAGGCTAGTGTCTACTAATTGTTTGGGGGGAATATGGGGTAAACTAAGGACTCTCTTGAGAATGTGTAAGTGAAACTAGGGTGATATTTAAGGATGTCCACTAAAAAATCTACGAAATCAACCTAGTCCCTTACAGACTTAAACATAGTTCAAGGGGAAGATATTCCACAATTAATATTCTAAGAGATTTGAGGAAGGGACTTGTTCAAGAAAGTAGAAAGAGAATGCACTACCACCAATAGAAAAACACAAATACAGTTACAATCATTCATAAAAAAAATCCATCAAGATTTAGAGAGACCATTTACTCAAGAAATAAATTCATCTATAGAAATCTAGCCAAGAACATCCATGGAATTTTGTAAAGCATCCATAAGATATGATTCTCAAGAAGTCGCTCAGTTATCCATCCATAGTAAAAACATAGTCATAACACTAGACAAGTAGTATTCCCCACAAGTTCTAGCAATGATTTACAAATGAAAATTTATTCTCTATTTATATGAGATATATAGAACGCTTGTCATTACAATAATAATATGTTCCTAGATTTTATCCTAAGAAACTATAAAAATTGTCTTTATCTCTTTAGAATCCCTAAATATAAGGTAAAAATACATAAACTTTCGATGATACAAGAGTGGACGAGCCAAAATACCCCCAACGATGCTCCCATGATGATGTAAAACATGATCCAATGAAAAATCATCCTCCATAAATTCATGATAAAGTCACACATTGTTTGACAAGAGTGGATGAATCACTCAAATTATGTGAAAACGAATGAGGATGGGCTCAAAAGTGAAACGTTCCCTCCAAAGGGTGTAACATTTCATCCAAAAGGTGCAATGTCCTCCTGAAAATGTATAATGACCTTCAAAAGAACTGACATGGCGTCTATCGAGCATGCAAGTGCCAAGTGGCCTCCTCAACATCCTCCAAAGGAACAAGTCTCAATCCATGTCATATCCCTGCAAGGCATATTGTCTGAAGCAAGGTCTATGTGATCGTATGTACTCATCAAATCAGAGGTATTTACACAAGTCTAATGTAACATAAATAGTGAGTCATGTCAAATGTAAATTTCATGAGTTACATCATGTTAAGAACCATCTTCCAAATTCAAACTAACTCATAGAATTCATACAATTTTTCAAATTTAGATATGGTGGGAACATCATTAATCCCATATTACATGTATCAATGCCCAACAATAGAAGTTGTTCCCAAGAAATCCCATTAAGGAGCAGGTGTAGTGATAGATGGCATAGTTTGCTAGGTAACTCCATGAATTGTGTTGCACGACTATAAGAGGTTGTTTAATATATTTCCACATGAGTTCCTTTGAAGTATGATGAAGCACTTATGCATTGAGTTTCCCCTTCCTCTGCACAATATCATTCTACCAATCATTTTCCTTTTCCATTGTTAATTTAACCTTTTTTAGATCTTGAGTTTTATTTTATTTCATTTAATCCTTTATTAGTTGTTCATTTTATTTCATAGGACTTCCGTCATAGTGAGGGGGCATTGTTCATTCTTTATTTTCTATTGTTTTTTATTTATTTTTTAAATTTTTTCTATTCACATTGAGGTTATAGATCTTTTGTAGTGAGTTTTCTCTCATGGGACTATGAAGCATGAAATACTTTGTGTGACGTATGATAACCAACCCATTATAAAGATAATATAAACTCAAAAGGGTGGATAGTGTTAAGTGTCGATTGGGATATGGACATGCTACACGTTTAAAATCATGTCTGGAACACAACTCAACCCAAGAGTGATGAAATGTATCTAGAATATGATGATTCCCATAAGGTGAAACAAGGAAAATCACACAAATAATGTACCTCACTTATGCTAAGCTCCATAATCATCAAATTTCAGTGGGCTAGGAAAAATGTAGGAAGCATATTTGATTAATTGTGTGTGAAAAAACATGGATCACATCTATGGAATTGTTTTTTGTGATAAGGATCATGGGATAAAATTCTCATCTCAGTGCCCTTAGATTGAGGGGCTCATTTCCCCTAGATTTAGGGGCTAAGGTGATCCATCTGCATGAGCATTGTTTACTAATGAATAATTTATCTTGTTTACTAATGACTAATTTATCTTGAAATTGCGTTGTCCAAATAACACTCATTGCATTATGTAACACTTCTAAATATGAATAAGTTAATGAAATGAATAAAATGAACTAGAAATGATCATCTTCTAAACCCAAAGTTGATAACTGAGATATCATCAAAACATTACCCATCCCAATAATATGATTCATCAAAATATAACTCTAGCTCAAGTTCAAAATTAAATGTAAACCTTAATTTATACCTTAAAAACTCATTTACGGATGATGCCCATCCCAATAATATGATTCATCAAAATATAACTCTAGCTCAAGCTTGAAATTAAATGTAAACCTTAATTTATACCTTAAAAATTCATTTACGGATGATGGTATCAAATCCATTGAATTAAGTAAACATTGGCATTTCCCACTTTTGTTTTTGTATGACAGATTATTGCATTACCTGTCAGAAGAAAAAATTACATCATAATAAAAGGAACATTGGCATTTCCCACTTTTGCTTTTGTATGACAGATTATTGCATTATCTGAAAACACCCACCAAATGCATTTTATCCTAATTTTGTTGGTGGCCTGGTGGTTTGGCACTATGTGTTATGGAGTGTGCAGATCTGAGCAGTCGAGAAGGGTGAGCTTAGATCGATGGCAGGCATCGCATATCGGACCCCCCCGACCTTCTTCCTTTAGGGAGGGGGAGGGGTTCCAAGTTGGTGGTTTTTTAGCGCGATCTCCCCACTACGTGTCTCCCTCTCGTTAAC